>JAQFZQ010000403.1:0-34711 GCA_034696005.1 Glomeris marginata | reverse complement strand
GCATCCCCTAACGTACGAAGTGACACATGACGCACGTACAACGCATGCGTTGTCGCGCCTTTGTGAACTAGGGCTAAATCATAAAATTGCACTTTACATTCATAAAAGTACACAGAACCAACAGAACTGTAATTTTATGTTAGAAACTAGTATTTTTCTGCAAGGAACTTCTGATACAGTCAACCAATATGGGTGGTCACTTCGAGTTGACTAAAATGGCATTTTGCACCGCTTGACACATGGTCCATGCATTATTATGTATTAGGATCAGGGTTCCCACAGAGTGAAAAGTTTTGAAATCCTAATTAGTTTTGTTTTTCAGACCCGGAATATGGAAAATTCTTCATAATTGTGTTCAGTTTTGGAAAAGGCTTGGAGAAATGTCCAATGTTGATGTATCTCAAGCAGTAAATTACAATTTGTTTTTAGAAAATTGCAATGGAAAGTCGTCATTGATGACAAATGCGCAGTCCCATAAAAGTGAATTTGTGTGATATGTAAAATGCAATCCACAAATAGAAGAGTGGTGGAAACCTAATTATTGATTCTGTAGCAATGTCATTATTTATTTTCAGGGAACATTTGTAACAATTCAACATAGTAATAAATCATTTTCCATTCAAAGCTTCTGTGCATTGTCCGTTTCTGTGTTTTCTGGCATGACATCAAGCTGTTTGGGTTGCGGTGGTAGAAATGCCCTGTCAGCTTCTGGAATGATGTCTTCCGGAGGTGTCAACGAATTCGGGTTGACATTTGGAGTCTTTTCAGGGATCCAGGCTAACCGGACCGGCTTCGCTTGAAGTTGGTCCGGTGGTTTGATGGTGATACCTTGTCCACTTTGACTTGTATCACTGTTGGACTGGTTGGGTGGTGCCTTGGAGGATGTATCTGTATCCTCTACTACTATCTTTGTTGGGTTCACTTGGCCCACTGTCACAGATGCACCTCCTGGAAGTGGAATTACTGTTGGAAAGAGAAGTTGATGGCAGGTCAGAGCTTTGCACAACTGCCATTGGCACAGTGTTTGCTATCGGGGATGATGTTACTGACTTCTGGTTAGGGACATGTGTATAAATAAACATAGGTACACATGACATTATCAATGCACAATATCTTTGCAAAATACACGACAATGGGTTTTGCGCACGCAATGGTGGATTTTGGTGCGATTGACCCTCAAGATTTGCAAGTATCGATAGTGCACACGTACAGCTATTGACATATTATTTGTTTTTTTACTCTTGCATTTACGATGATGGAAAATTTGGCAAGCAAATTTTTTCTGCACCATTGAATTTGCCAGATCGATAATTGCACTCGTTACACTAGGCACTGCATTGTAGTGGTGTGTGTACACAGTTTTTTGTCACAATCCATACATTATTGACGGTGCAGAGAGTTAGGTGCAACTCAGAATAGCTCACTACAACAAAGTATTTGACAGTGAAATTATATTTTTTGTGGATTATTGCAGTTCATGAAAAAATACTGTTTTAAGTTGTGCTGCTTTGACATTATAATTCACAGCAATACTGAGCCATGTAAAACATTGTTAGAAATTGAATCACATTATTATTTAGTAAAATCAAGAGTGTATAAGGATTTATACACTCTTGGTAAAATACATGTGAGGCGATTTTATGAACAATACTGTGCTAGATATGTTTTCAGATTTTACAATCTCAGAAATAATAGTTTACATGGAACTCCTATGAACTTTGCAATTTGGATTGATATTTTTGCACATTTTATTACATGCAGTGAAAACTTCATTATAGTATATGTTATAGTTTATTTAAATATAAGTTTGTTAATTTGTATATTGCAAAAAGTTGTCATATGGTTTAAAACTACTTATTAAATATTGCTGTAGTTTATCTAAAATTTTCAATTCGTACACTAATACAGTTCAAATTCAAACTTGTATATATTCCAATTCCCATATATACAAGTTTTAATTTGAACTTTACCCATAAATGGCAGTTTTTCTTTTTTAAAAAATGGGAACATTTAATTTGTTGTCCAATGAAATTTGAATTGAAATGTAACTTGTGATATAATTAATTCATTTTGGTACGTTTCATCAATGTTCCATTCTGAAACTAATTGAATCAATAACTATTTTGCACATATCAGTATTAATTTGATGTACAGTACCTCTGCTAGTTCCTGTCAATTTTTGCCAGCATTCCTTAGCATATTTTGTCACAATTGTGCCCATATTGGGACTTTTTCGAACGAAGTGAGTTTGAAAACTGAATTTTGCCGTCAAAATATCCGAGGGAAAGCACTTTCAATGGCCGCCTCACAATGGCTCTTCAACGATTGGTCGGAAGGTAAACGTCACGGCCAATCGTAGAGCGCGTCGATAATGACCACCATTTCGACGTCGTGATTTCATCTCTGATTAACCTTATTGTCCCTAATTAGGTTGCTGCATTTGCGACAAAATTGCCCTCAATGTCGCCATATCGATCGAAATTCTGAACACAATCTAGAATTGGAAATATTTCCTCCATTGAAGGTCATAACGTTCGATTGCAATTTAAATTTCGCGGCTTTATTCGATGTATCGATCTATATATCGATTCTGGACTAATATCGCACGTGTGAATTTTTGAATCAAACGTACGTGTCCTTGATTTTATGACACTTTGAAAGGTGGGATATGGTGGACTTTTATCGAGATTGATACTAGTTGTTGCTAGTCAGTATCAGACTGCGAAGTTTAACGGTTAAGCCTAACTACGTTGTAGAGATTTTTCAGCTTTTCTTCACAGTAAATAGTTGTTGTTCAAGTGCAGTTATGTTGGCTGCAAGCTGGAGAGATTGTCAAGTAAGAAACCATGCACTAGGTTTTGTCTTTGTTTTGTATAAAGTAGTGGCATTATTTTATGAATATGTAATAATGTTGACAAAAGAGACGTGATAATCGTCTATGTTCCAGGAAAAAGCAGTCGATATTGTTGCATATTTAATGATCGTGCCATGTGTACCTTTCTCATTTTTTAAAAAATTCGTTTGGCATATGTTAATATTAATAATTTTATATTGAAGCAATGGGAAAAAGAAGGTTTGACGATGTCAACGACTAGCAATGAAGCTTGCAAATTATTTGACGCTGCAATTGGACAGGTAATCCAATAAAAATGCAGTTTATGTTACAAAATATATTGTGTAGAATTTTAGCTAGGTGTGGACATACCTCAATATGTTGGTTTGGTTTTATGCAGTATGTTAATTGGCGTGAAGATGGAACATTGGGAGGATTAGGAGGAACATTGCAGAAATTAAATGAAGCTGATCCAAATTTTGGTCTGTTTTTATGCAAATTCTGAATATTGAATGACATTAGGTTTTATGTCATGTAGGGAATATTTTGTTTTTAGTTATGGGCAAGGTTTTGACACATGGCATGAGTATATTGGGTACAGGCAGCACCACACGTTTAGACAGCACATTGAAGAAGGGCATTGAAGATATGATCCTATTGGCTCAATCTACTCCGAACACAACCCGGGAACAGCAACATGTTGAGGCAGTCAAGCTATGGGCAGATGGGCATGTCTTCTTACATAATATTGTCATGGGGAATTCTGACTTAATTCCTCCCTTTACAATTGTATAACAATAATATTTCCATTCAGACATATGTCTGGGGCTGCTAAAGTTTGGGAAAACATTCTTGTGGATCATCCCACCGATATGTTGGCACTCAAGTTTGCACACGATACGTATTTCTACTCAGGGCAGGGTATTCAGATCAGAGATTCAGTGGCTAGAGTGTTCTCCAGCTGGAAACCTGAAATTCCATATTACGAGTAAGTTGATTTCACCTTCGCGGTGGACCTTCAGGTTCTCGCTTCAACGTATGACACGGTTGCAATGAGGATGACATTGGACATATAATATTTGGAGATAATTGTAAATGCAGGAACCTGTATGGGATGCTTGCATTTGGATTGGAGGAAACAAGGTTATATGATAAGGCAAAAGAAATGGCCACCAAAGGCTTGGAATTGAAGCGTGATGATGCATGGGCCACGCATGCATTGGCACATGTTTATGAAATGACAGGACAGCAACAGATTGGGATTGATTTTTTGGAAAAGACCAATGAAAACTGGGCAGTAAGCGAAATTAAATAATTTGCATTTTACAGGGTGATTCAAAAGTGATTGAACACTTCCAACATATTTATAAATTACTTGGCCATCAAATTTTCTATGAAACTTAAATACCAAGTAGTCCAATTGAATGAATAGCTTAGTTATGTATTGTGTGTATTGTCATGGAATTCCTAGATTTCCTGGAAATGGTGTGGTAACCTTTACTAGTGTTCGATCATTTCTGAATTTCCCTGTAAAACAAGAGTAAAGAAGTACATGGTGCTGTTTCTTAGCCTAGCAGACTATTAGCTTGCCATAATTACTGGCATTGGGCATTGTTTGCAATTGAACAAGGCCAGTACGAAGTGGCCCTTACCATCTACGACAAATATTTGGCACCTCGGATTACCGCTGACAATTTTCTGGATATTGTCGATAATACTGCATTGCTTTTTAGGCTGCAGATGGAAGGTTTGTTTTATTATTTTAAACAAACATTATTGCAATTATAACATAATTGTTGGTTGTCGGTAGGTGTCGATGTTGGAAACCGGTGGACGCGAGTCAACGAATGTTGTTCGCCGCATTCTCAAGACCATATCCTTGTATTTAATGATGTCCACTTGCTGATGTCCTACCTGGGAAGTTCTGACAATAAATCCACTGAACTACTCATGGGATCTTTATATGAATTTGTCGAGTGAGTATTTCAACGTTGATACTTTCATCGTTGATGCAATGTGGAAACCATGTATAAAAACAATGTACTACATGTCTGTTTGCAGAAGTTGCGGTGCTACTGATCAAGGAAAAATCTTTAAAAGTATAGGAATTGATCTTTTTAAAGCATTTATTGAGTACAATTCTGAGAACTACGGAGCAGCGGTGAAAATCCTCAATTCAATACGGTACAAGATTGTGACGATTGGAGGAAGTGATGCACAGGTGACATCTTTTAATACCTTATTATTATGGAGAATGTTTTATACCCTTCACTAGTTTTATACATGTTAAATTTACAATATTTCAGCGTGACATCTTCAATTTGCTTCTGATTAACGCGGCTCTCAAGTCGACCGAGACGGAACACCGAAAATTGGCACGGTATAAAATTCTATATCTTTTACAAGTAATACAGGTAAATTACGATTATAGTTTACTTATATAAATTAACTATCCAGTGCTTTGTTGGCCGAGAGAAAAATGCTGAAAGAAAATGCACCGATGACCGACCGGCTGATGGCGCGATTTACAGCATTACATGGTTCCGATTCGTGATAAAAATGAAGTAAGAAGGATATTATTTGAAGTGAATTTTATTCTGTTTTAGATAGTGTAAGTAACACACTTTTAATACACTAGCATTTTTCTTTCTTCTACATAAATGGAATATACATAGGTTGTGCAAGGTTTCGGTGATCGAGGATCGCACGGTGCAAATAGCTGATAACTAACAGTGCTCGGTGAAAACTAAAAAGCAATAATTATAGATTTGCAAACACTAATTATGGAAGATATGCTACACTAATGGATTCCCATGTGTATTTTGTTTTTTTAATACGCAAGAGTTATTGCACAAAGTTATTGGTATATGATTTCAGTGCGGGATGAATTAATTTGAAATTGGGGAAAGTGAAATGCTCAAATTTCTCAATGTAAAAATGTAGAAATCATGGTGAATACACACAGTAATAAACAGTAAATATGTAAGTTTTAGAGCCAGATCCTTAGCCATATTGTTTTTGGAATGTTCGTACATATCATACTTTCAAATTAAGTGTAATACATTGAAATTGTTACAGTAATATATTTTTAAAAGCAATGAACACATCACATGACAAAGCATTTCATAAGTATACTGACTTGAAAAGTTCAGCGCTGTAACCAAAATGAAAGCATTCCCGTGATAAGCAACAAGCGTGAGCAGTTTCAATAAATATAAGAACTTTTAGGCATAGTTGACTCAACTGTAAATTATAATCAATTTAAAATACACGTTTGATATATTGCACACAGTCAAATTCAAGTGCCAGTGTAAATATGCTGTATTTTTGGAAACAAATACATGATATGACAAATTGTATCGCGTAACATTTTTAACTCCATGCTCGAGTTCCCATATGTTTTCAAGTATAGTATGAATTATTGTTATTATTATTATTGGCATCACAGGAAATTATATTTTACAAGCAAAATGACAAGAATTCATGTATAAAATACATCTTTGGTCTAAACATAATTGCCTTGGTATCCATTTTTAAGCATAAGTACTTTGTTAAGTTCTTTGGTTTTGTGTACTATATTCATAATGTATAAATTGACTTAATTGGATTCAACTAATTGTTTAAATAATTATGAAATATAATAGTGTTTTAGAATTGGGAAAACAGAGGTAGAAGGGAACTGTAACATATCCAGGTTTTCGATTGGATCTTGTTATTTTTAAATGTTACTGAAAATAAATGACAGTTAAATACATAAACCTTGTAAAGTAAGTTATGATTTGCACTGTATTTAAATCTCGTTTCATTTTAAACTATGATTTTTCGGTCTATTATACCAGGTGACCATAGATTAGAGTTGGAAAAATCTCGCAACGCAATGATGCGGCATAATGCAATGCGTGTAAGTATATTAAGTACATAATGTCATTCTTGAACAATTCCTTCAAAAGAAGCTAAATGCTAACATATTTCCCCATTTCTATATATATCCTTGGCAACAGCAAGCGACCAGACTGCTGGAGTGAGTGGCCACGGCGACATGAAACACCATCAATTCTCCACTCGCAAGTAAGTGGAACAATTCTAAACATAAAACTAGAAAGTACGTAAACAGACATGTATACTGAAACCTATTAGTTGGTTCCAGCTCAAAATTAAATGAATGTATGAGATCTTCGTGAGAAACATGCAAATTAAAACGGCACAATTGGCATGTCTTACACTGGAACCAACTATATTAGTACATGTATTTTGGCATTCAAAATGGTGTCCTTGTCCTGTTGAGGTCCTGGGGAAATCCTGATTGGATCCTTAAGTATAATCTGTTCAAACTTCCTTATTGGAAGGGAATTTGAAATGTAAGACTTCAATTGAATTGTCAATTCCAATGTTTTGTTTCTCGAGTTCTATGGTCCATGTTACACCAAATGAAATTGAAGGTTATTATTACAGCAGGAAATGTAACATTTTTCAGGGTGTCCACTCAATTAATTTCAATATTTTCTTCACAGTTCTGCAGAACAATTTCTCCTTAGTTGTAACATTAAACCATAGACCCGAAGAACGCTTTTGTTATCATAAACTTGTACATATACACCCATTTACGAATGGTATTGACTCCTTTTCTCACTCCGCTCCTCAACTCTGACCAGATGGATCTGCAGTTGATGGTACCGCATCAGCTAAAGACGCCACCGTGTCAGCCTTCAGCGCACTCTTATGCTTAACAATGTCTTCTTGGAAAGCCAGCAGCCCCAACTGGGCATGTGAAGCTTCATTGAATGCCCTGGACAGTATGCAAGACCTGTACTTGTCAGGACTGAGCTGCGGATCGCAGCTCTTCTCGTGCCACAGGTGGAAGATGCCGGGGTCCGTGGCCCGTACCACGGTCAACCCACTACGTACGTACTTCCTGTACAGCATCACATCCTCTCCTCCCCAACCCACAGTCTCTTCATCGAAGCCACCGACAGCCTTGAAATCACTCAGGTACTGACACGTCATTCCGTAACCGAAGTCTCTCCAGAAGCCGGTGTCCCTGGAGATGACCAGCTGGTCCGTCTCCGAAGGTATTTCCTTCTCTTGCAGGGAGTACACCACCATTGGGTTGTAGAGGCTGAAAACTATAGGGTAGTAAACCTTTCGACCTGGTGAAGAGTTGAGCCGGCACCTTTCGAGGAACCTTGCGGAGAAGACAACGTCCACGTCGCACATGAACATAAGTGAATCTGCACCTTTCTTCCAGTGATGCGCACCGACCTGAAGACCTTTTCCTCTACTGAAGGTCTCGTTGAGAGTTAACAGTTTAAGATGCCGGAAACGGTGTTCACGGGACACCCGGCTCAGGATGGACCTGACTTCCGGTAAGCCTTCACGGCCGAAGTAAACCACGGTTAGAAACACTCTCCTGTCGTGTTTTAGGCCAACACGAACGAACTTGTCCACGAAGCTCCTGAAGGTGTCCACGCGGCCGGACAGAGGAAGGATGATGTTAATGAGCTGACGGGTTGTATGGAGGACCTGGAGAGAAATGATAATGATGGTATAATAACAAATGGAAAAAAGGAACAAGGGATGAAGTAATAATTTACCTGGTGGGTTACGGCTTGCAGCGGTGCGTAAGGTCTAAGAAGGACAACCTTACTGTACACCCTTGATGTGTTTTTCTCCCGGAAGTACAGTTCATAGTGTGTTCCGGTTGTGGGTTCAGACCTGTAAACACCTTCAACAAAGTCATCGAGAGTGTGTCCTGAGTGTTTCTTGGCTTGGTCCTTCTGATTAAGCGTGTCGATGGACTTGACGAGAGCCTCTAGAAGTTCCTTGCGCTTGAAACCAATGGGTTTTTCAACGACCCTTTTACCCAGACCAAGTTCCACAGGGTAAACTCTGGTGAACGTGAAATGCGAGAAAGGTACCACTTCGTATTCGTTGTTCAGATGCATTCCTCTCCAGATCTCCGCGTTGTGAACTTGTCTCCTCACGTGTTCTTGACAATCGAAGTTATCCAGGTACGATGGTAACGGTGGTGTGTCGTTTTTAGGTGTTGCCGAAGAAGATGGCGGTGTTAAAGTTGAGGTCTCACGGACACGGCCAACTTCCAGTAACCGCAACTTCAAAGACCGGATCTCGTCGACAAGTTGCCGCGTGATCTTCTTGTGTTCCTCTTCCCTCTGCCGGAGAAGTTCCAGGTAGTAACTCTCCGGAGATGGCGTGACGGTGGCTGCGGTCGGTTCCCCGGGTCCTGGACATCCACGGTTCACTTGCGGGATCCTCTGCAGCTCTTCGTCCATGTTCCAGCTGCATCGGCCGATGAAGATGAAGAGCACGCAAGAGACTCCAACAAGCAACACCAGCAATCGGGACATTAATCTCATGGTGTGTTGCAAGTTGAAGCCATACTCCGGCAACCTGATGAATGGTTTGAATCTGCCGTGGACGGGTACGGTGCGAGGAAGCTCCACGGTGAGGATCGCGGCAGCCGCGTACCGTTACGGTTCAACTTGCTGCTGTCCACTTTCCTTGAAATATAAAACCCAATCAAACAACATGAGGCATCTATTCAAAGTAAGTTGGATATTTATAATTACTATGTAATAATAAGGAAGTAAATGTGATTGGTTGCTGTGTTACAATGTATCAAACGAATTTGACCAATATAATTGAAAAATATTTTTTTATACATAACTGCAATATGAAATTAATGGAAAATAATACATACATTGTTATGAATTTTAAATTTAGAAACAATTATATAATTAAGCTATAAAAGGTCAACGTTTTTTAAAAGTTCATTAAACTTTGTGGCTTCTTAAAGTGATTTAATTGCCCTCATTTTTTCATGCAATTAAACATTTTGTTTCACAATTAAAATTTGTATTTTGTGGATCGAATATCTTGTAAAATATTTTACAATAAGATTTAATTACGTGCATTAATTATTAATGCAGAGTTTAAATTCCATCCATTTTCTATAGCATCATAGCATCTTTAATTATGCCCTTATGCCCAACCAAAAACCGGTTTGTGGTCAATGTGTGGTCACTTAATTAAAACACGCCCAGTCACCTCATTTAAATTTTAATCTGCTCCGCCTCATTGTAGCTCTTACCTTGCAACACAGTTGAAGAGGAGGTTGCAGGTTGATAATCATGATATTGTCGTTTTACTATTGAAAAAGATGACGTATAGAAAAGGCGACGATCATCTCCGCAGCATCCTCATCACACGAACCTCCCTTGACACCAGGGTAGTAATTGGCAGAAACCGTTATGCAACTTTCTTGCGCGCAATACTTTCGCGTGCAATATATGATCACGTGATCTGTAGGCGCAACGTGGAGAGCTCACGCAATACTATTGCGAATTTCGGTGCAACAAAATTGACGATTGCAAATGGATGCGCAATAAGCAGCAGCGCAACACGGGGTTTTCATTCGAATCACGTGACCAATAGTTGCGTGCAACTTTGTTGCCTTGCAAGGAAGTTGCAAATATTGTGTGCGGCGTCGCAATTCATCGGCTCCCGAGATTTAAACAACCATTTGGTGTTGGCGCTAAACAAACGATTGCAAAAGGTGAAGATTGGAAGATTTGGTGAAGAATGACGAGTGGAGAAGAAGAAGTGAACTTGCCAGAGGATGAAAAATCAAAGGCAGTTCGAAAAACAGTTCGCCGTAGAAAGAAACTTCTGTATTCTGCGATTCGAACACAGGTGAAATTACCAAATCACTCTTAGTACATATTGTATAAATATTTTTTAATAACAAACCCCTTTTTGTGTTACATATCTAGATGGAGTTTTATTTCGGAGATGCGAATCTCTCAAAGGACAGATTCTTATCGAAATGTATCTCGGAAAATGAAGATGGATGTGAGATTGTCTCTAATGCAACTATGTTGCGTGAAATCGAACGGCGTGCAATATTTGATCACGTGACTTGGCTACTCGTATGAGTGACGTCATAAATATTGCACCGCTGTCGGTTTCGTGCAAGAAAGTTGCATATTTTAACTTTTATAATTTCTTTTACGTGATGCATAATAAGCAGGTGTGTATTTTCCTTCATAGATGTTTCCTTGGATGTTTTTCTATCGTTCAATAAAATTAGAAAAATGACAACCGATTTAAAAACCCTGAAGAAATCACTGAAACATTCTACTTTACTACAGGTCTGTACATAATAATTTTAATTAATATCTGGGGATCAATTTTAAAAATTTTAATGATTAAATTTGTTGCCCATTTCAGTTGAATGACGATGGAACTTGTGTGAGGAGAACTACAGAAGTTGTGAGACGTTTAGATGTCGATGACTGCACAATATACGTTGTATGTTGTATTTTCATAAATTATTTAAATTTCTGCATCATTTAAAACATTTTTATAGAAAGCTGGTTGCTTTTTTCGCAAATGTTTTGACGTTCTCAGTAATATTGAAGTGATATATACTTGGTGTAAAACGATATTTGTTCAATTTGTAGGAGAGGTTTCCACCAAACATCAATCACGAATGGCTTCAACAAATTTTCTCACAATTTGGTGCTATTACATATGTCAGCCTGCCTAAATTCCCGAACGAGTCGCTGAAGGGATTTGCATTTGTGGAGTTTGAAAAACCAGAATCTGCACAGAAAGCTTTCCGAGTCAGTCCTAATTTTATTTTAGAAAAATGTATTATAAATGGAAAATTCTTAATGTTGTATTGTCTTAATTTCTAGTACTATTATCCAACGTGCCATCCACAGCCTCTGGAAACGGATGACATTTCTACCAGAGCACCAGGTTTATAACAATTCTTTAATCAAAATAAACTATAAAACAGTTGGTCTGATTTGAGAATTGTACCATAGTTCAAAAGAGTACACAGCAAGAAAACAAGGACACTTCAAAGACCTTAAAACGGAAATTGGATGACACTGAATCTGAAAAAGAGGCGGAAAATTCAACAGTTGGTGTTAATTTAACTGGATATTTAAATTTAAGTCTTTACAACAAATTCTACACTTTTTACAGGATGAAAACAAGGATAATTGTGAGGAATCGCAACAAAAGAAAAAGCCGAAGGTATCATTTTAATAATTCATATGTTGACAATTATGGACAAAATAACTTAAAATATCTCTGGTTGCAGAATCTTGATACGAGCACTGATTTTAACAAGAATAAGGAGCAAGAACTACTAAGCGCAGATTCAGCAGTAAGTAAATTCAGTTATCAGTGCTTTGTTAATAAATATTATTTAATAACTTATTTGTATATTTATTGATAATATTTTTTGCGTTTTATAAGAACGAGGCTGCAAGTTCTAATGTTCCTGTTAAAAAGAAGAAATCCAGGAAAAAGAAGAAGAAAATACCAGCCATGAAAGGAATGCCGTGCATTTATCCACTGCGAGTTATGCTCAAGTATGTAACAAATGGAAAATAAATGGAATTTTATTTTAAATGTAATAGACATAATATTTAGTTGTAATTTTGTTTCGTTTGTTCTTTCCCTCAAAGAAACGACTGGAAGATGGAGAAAAAACGATATTTGGCTATCCAAAAAGCAAACATGGCTAAACTAAAATCAAATTTACTTACTTATGCTCCACAAATGAGATCGAGTATTCCAGTGGTCAGTGAAAACGTAGAAGACAAGAAAGTTGGGAAACAAAAATACGAATTTGTACCTGGTGCAATCGTATCTTTTAATATCCCAAAAGATTGCGAAGATTCTGACAGTTACAAGGTATAAATACACTAATAGTCATTACTTTAATTACTGGTTATCACATCATATGTTAGATTAATTACACTTGTTAATTTCAGAAATTAAAGAGCAATCCTGGTGTACAGTACGTTGATGTGGATGAATCGGCATCCAAGGTATTTATTCGGTGCGTCGATTCTGCAAGTGCTTCTGCGATGACCAAGACACTGGAGGAGGAAGAAGCAGAAGTCCTTTCTGGTATTGCCTTTTGTGCAAATTGTTGTTATTTTTATAGAGCTACCTCGTTGATAGTTAAAAATGTAAATGAACTTATAGGTAAGACTGAAGAGGAATACTGGAAGAAAATATGGTGTGACCAGGAAGCAAGGTTAAATCCGAAAAACAAGACGAAGAAACAGAAACGTGGTGTTGAAAAGGTACATAATTAATGCAATTGTCATTGATTAATTGCATATATTATTTATTGACAATATTTCTATTTTTACAAAGGTGCTGGCAAAAGCAGAACGGGTCATTCAACAAAGGAGTAAACACATTCGATTTGATGAATAGATTACTCATCATTATATTGTGTTAAATTTAAAGATTATAATAAATTGCACATCGACAAATGCTTTACTTTTTCCACAAATTATGACATTGATTAATATTGCATTAAAAGTAAAGACATTATTTAATTGAATATTTTATATAAAAAAATTAAGTAATTCTGGATATTTATAATTTAATTGCTTTGAAATGCTGTCCATATTTGATATTCAAATTGTCAGTTTGCTGGCATCTTTATATAGAAATATTTGTTTCAATGCAACTTTATATAAATAAATTCACCAATTTCTCAATAGATGGCGCTAGTAGGCCTATACGTTTTTGCAGCAAGGCACTGAAAGGAGGAATACTATTATTTCGCCGATTGGCAACAGCGGTTCGGGAAGGAAGTTGGGAAACAGACGCTTTCAACACGTGTTTGGTGGAGTTTAGATTTGATGTACTGTTGTGGTTCTAACGGGAAACTAATTTTGTAAGAGTAAGCATTGCATTTTTACGTTTTGAAAGGTTTTGGGCCTGTTTTTATTGTCATCGTCTTCGATTGTAATAATATTTTTCTGATTTAGGGTTCGAAATCCATTGATGAAATGAGCAGAGGAGGATTCCGTGGAGGAGGTCGAGGACGTGGAAGAGGTTTTGGTGGTGGTGGTGGAGGACGTGGTGGACGTGGAAGAGGTGGAGGAGGAGGATTTGGGTTTCGAGATACTGGACCTCCAGAGGAAGTTATAGGTAAACCTGAAATTCAGCTTATGTTTTGAAGAAATCCAAGATTGTATGCCTTTGTTTCAATTTTTCATATGGGATTGTGTTAATTTGTTTGTTTTTGTGCAGAATTTGGTTATTTTACACACGCCTGTGAAGAAGATGCAGTGTGTAGAGCTACCTTACTGCAACAAGTGCCCTACTTCAATGCACCAATATTTCTGGAGAACAAAAAACAAATCGGTCAAGTTGATGAAATATTTGGAGCTATCCAAGAATATGTATCCTTACTTCGAAACAACATCCCAAAACATTAATGCAGTAGTACAAATGTATTCCTTGACTTGCCTAAAGTTAGTTTCCGTGAAACTCAAAGAAGACATTAAGCCAACTTCCTTTCCACCGAATACAAAGGTCTGAGCTCAGTTCTGATTTTGAATGTACCATTTAGAATTGCGATTTACTTACTGGTTCGTTTGTATTTCAGTTCTTCATCGATCCGGCTAAACTACTACCCATAGGTAGATTTTTACCTCAACCTGGTGGAGGATCAGGAGGCCGTGGAAGAGGAGGTATATATTTAACTTTGTGCCGTACTACAAGTCTTATGCCATTACTTACTTTATTCATCGTGCTTGTTGTTATTTTTTTGTTTTCCAGGTCCTGGTGGCAGAGGAAGGGGAGGAAGAGGTGGTAGAGGTGGAGGCCGTGGTGGTGGTCGCGGTGGAGGTGGAGGATTCCGTGGAGGCAGTGGCGGAGGAGGATTCCGAGGAGGAAGTGGTGGTGGTTTTCGTGGTGGTAGCGGAGGAGGAGGAGGTTACCGTGGTGGAGGTGGAGGAGGAGGAGGCTATGGTGGTGGTGGAGGAGGAGGAGGATATCGTGGTGGAGGAAACTCCTTTAAACGTGCCAGATATTGACAACTGCCATTGTGAGACCAAAAACAATTTTGTACATTCACGATACAAAATATTTCACTGTATATACCTTACAATAATAACTTGTATTTCCCACAAAAGTTTATTTTTCATTTCTTCGATGACATCTGCTCGTTACAAAATTACATTTCGTTGCACGCATTTACAACTGGCAAAAGTGAAAGCAACATTTTTAATAATCACAACTGTTGTTCATTTTGTTCACTGGACAATAATGTAATTGATAATTTATCTATACGGTCGCTTCCCTTCCTTCCAGTTTGCAATTTAGATATTCTGGACCCGAACTGAATGGCACGCTTAGCCAAACACGCTGTCTTGCGTAGCCCCATTTTGTAAGCCATCAGACGAAGCAATATTTTGTCTCCGATTCCTCTTTGTAATGCAAGGTTAACCTGCAAAATATTGTTATTAATATCTTGTTAAATTACGAGGAAAATTTTGTAAATTACCTTTATCCAAATGGGGAGACCGTTCAAATAGTTGACGACATTTTCATCGAGGAATGGAAATCTTGCTTCCCTGCCATGGTCAGAGATCACCCTTTAATTTTAAAGGAATGGTTAAATTAGTGATTTGTAAACAATTTACATAAATTTAGAAAAAAATATAAAACTCCCAATGATATTTACCTGTCATCTCGACCGAGATTCCTGACAGAAATGCGATCCATGTCCATCTTCATTTCCTGCACCAGACCTTTCCATCCTTCTTTTACAAAACGGACCTTGTGCCGTGAATAACCTCCTAACTGTTCATCGGCTCCCATTCCAGTCAAAACTACCTTAATTGAGTAAAATACATGTTGAAGTTTCTAAATACATTGGCCATGTGGAAAGATAATTCGGTTAACAATAATACACATACTTTGGCGTAAGATTGAAATCTTTGGATTCCACTAACGCGCGACACTGTTCCTTCACCTCGCGCTGCAAACCACAGCGATGATCCAATATCACCATCAAGAACCGTGTCCAGTGGATAAACAAGATCCCAAATATGTTCCTCACTGTAAAAAAATACAACGTATTTTATTTCTTATAATTGTCATCTCGGCCAAAATGTAAAATCATTGATATACCATTCCTTTTCCACTTCATCTTTGGTTACGTTAACCTGAAATTCATGATTACGGATTCTGAGATTTTGCACGTATTTCAGTTTC
The DNA here is from genome assembly GCA_034696005.1 of Glomeris marginata. Taxonomy (NCBI): domain Eukaryota; kingdom Metazoa; phylum Arthropoda; class Diplopoda; order Glomerida; family Glomeridae; genus Glomeris; species Glomeris marginata. The sequence continues at coordinate 18,816 of JAQFZQ010000403.1, read as the reverse complement.
ATTGTTTTGAATTCACCTCAACAAAATTCCATTTCCTGTTTGGGTTAATGGTGGACAGTTCTTCCATCGCTTGAAACCCGCTCTTGCGGTCAGGAACATTGAAATTTGTAGAGTCCGCTGCGTTCGGTTGGCATTGTTGGAACGCAACATTGAAGAGATCAATTGGGTCTTCTTGCGGTATGAACCTTTGATGAGTTAGAAATATAACATCTCGTTTTATGTTTCCATATTTCCCTTTAGTTACAATTTCATTTCCACTTTTACCTGTCCGCTAACACGCAAAGTACTGTTGAGTCCAATCCTCCGGAAAAAAGTACAGCAACTTTTGCATGTTCACAATGCTGTACATTAACATTGACATCCATCCCTTTGCACCTTTTACACAATCTTGGAAGGTTCTGGACCCTTTTGCGCACCGCTTCCCCGAGAATACCCGTAAATGTAGCAATTTCATGCCCAAATGCATCATTGTCACAAAGATGAGAGAACAATTCCCTTTCTAACTTGTTAATATCCACTGCATTGAACGGTGGATAATAACCAGTCAAGTCTTCAAGGGTTGGCTCGGAAAGGTTCAGCGGATGCTTCACGGGGCTCGGTGCAAATTGGGTCGCGGACGTGATGACCTGGCAGTATTCATGTCCCATGGTTTGATTATCACTTGGAATATGATGGTCTGAGTTTAGTTTCCAGGGATATTTATCTATTATGAATTGCCCATTGCATTTGTTCAGTTCAATGCAGTATATCCCGGTTGTGATCTCGCTCCACTGGCAAAGTAAATGTTAATTCAGTTCTATAGGTAGATGTCTAATTATAATTATTACAAAGTATTTCAATTTTAAGGGACCTTGTAACTTGTGGAAGCTGTGTTGGCTCGAGTAGCAACAGAAGTTATTATAAAATTGTCTTTGTGGTCGGTGGGCAACTTCCATATTAAGCTGCGGCGTCCAAAAAAGTCCCTTCCAAACCACAATTTATGGGATTTTTCCTGGATAAAAATAACAATCATCAGATTTATAATTTTATCTTCTAATTACAATTGGAAATTCCTGACATGTCCATTGCATATGTGAATGGCTCTGTGAAAAAACACATAATAATTTTCTATATTTAATTACAAAATTGTATTTGGCTTTAGGAAAAAACCTGGAATATGTAAGAGATAATTTTATATATTTCATTGAATTTTTTATATGCCTATGTATTTTATGTCATGAATGAATCAATCCACCTTTTCCTAATTTAATTATAGACTTGGACTTTGCCCCTATAGCTATACATTAGATATGCAAAGTAGCACTACAAACCTGCCAATAAACTGCAGCCCAAGGTCCTTGAATGCTGGACAATTTCAATAAGATTTCACTAGTGTCATTACAATTCTGCAGTTGATGGAGAAGGACAAGTCCATCGTTTGCTCCATCAGGAACCTGAGCAATTATAAATGTGTAGGAAAACTTGAGTTAATTAATCTCGTCCCTTTTCGAGAAGTTAAATCATTTACAAGACCTGGATGCCGTCAAATATCTCCCCATTCCATAACAAGATATTTCCTTGGCAATCTCGAAGCGGTTGAGTCTCGGTATTTTCGCCGCGCAAATGCAAAACGCTGCCGCCGATTTCCAAGATTCTATCGCATTTACAGTCGGAAATCTGCAGGTAACAATCCGGACCACGACGTAATAACTTGCTGATTATGATTTGACTGACTTTTTCGTCAAAATTCTCCCCTTTACAGGCTCCTAAAACGAAGAAAATGCCGCACATTTCCGACGTGAAACGGTTAGGCCTAACCGCATAGGCCTAATCAAGATGATTCATTGTGGACTACAGGATGACCAAGTGGTGAAATACAGTAGGTGTTGTTTTACGTATTTAAATTATTATGCATATTACCCATATATTTGGTTAATAAATAGCTGTGCTATAATATAACCAGGAGGTTAACATACTTATTAATGACATTATATTGTTTAGGATTTTAACTATTTCATATGAATTTTGTGCCAATTTATTTTGTATAAATTGTCCCTGTGTTATAAACCATTTCATATAGTGCATTTTGTATACAAATAACGGGAATTAATATAAAAAACAGTTTTATATTTTTACAGACAAGACTGACTGTATATTAATGAGAAATATTAATTATTTCAGATGCTACACATCAGCTTAATTTCCAGTTACAACCTTTGGTTTTGTAACGGTCATTACATCGGATTCATCAAGTACTCCAATATTCAACAGTGTACTTCTTCACAATTGGCATTTATGGGGTAAGTAATCACTTCATTATCCATTGTATTAATTCTACGTAATCTTACAACTCGTTCCCCACCGCACGGTTAATCAAGAAAGCTTGAGTTTTCAATTATATGAATTTTATTGAGGCTGAACAAAACACGATTCTATAATATCCATGCATCATATACGCTACATTCAAGTGCATTAGCCATGATATTCTCTTTATAGCAGCTTGCAACCATGCAAACGGGGCTTACAGCTACACGAGATTTTTCAAATACAAATTATCGGCTATGTAAGGGTCTAGTAGCTGCACTGTTGCGCATTAAGATTCCAGGTCCAAACCAAGACCGAGCTTATGACCTCCTTGATTGAAGTTCTTGCAGTCGAGCAAGGTAGACAAAGTCAGTGTAATACCTGCATGGAAACATGTTTTAATATGCGATATTACTCAAAACGCAACGTTGCGTCTTACGAACCTTCGCGCAGCTTCTGCGTGTAGCCAAGTCCAACCTGAGTTGCGTTGTTCACCTTAGCCTGAAAATAACAGAGGGAGTGGATGACATGATGTATTACAATGTTTTCTGAAATGAATTGATTTCAATTTACATTGAAGTAAGCATCATTGTCCAGTTTGTACTTGCAGCCCAATGCGAAACGGGTTGCGTTGCTTCCGGCTGTCCACGACAAATTCACTCCGGTCTCCAAACGAGAGTCAACTTTCTGGTAGATTGAACCTCCAAACTCCTGGCCATCATTTCTGTTAAATAAGAAAAAACAAATTAGTATAGGAGGAATTAATGAATTTTTCACAATTTTCTTACACGTTAGTGTGAAGCACAAAGTCGTTGGTGGCAAAACCAACTGCAAAGTTGCTCTTGGTGAGCTTGGATTGTGCAGTGTCAAAAGACAGCTGGTAGCCAGCCAACCATCCATTGTATGCAAGGACACCAGCACCATGCAATACTGGTGCAGCGATGTCCAGGTCCACATCTGCGTTAAGATGAAGGTAGTCCATCTTGTACGCGGACCTCAGACGTCCGGTTTTCTTGCTTTAAAAAGTTATCACAGTTCATTTTTTAAATGTAAAACACCTAAATTGCAGTTCATTATAACAAAATTTACCCAGTTTGAGGTGAAAAGGTAGTATCGAGTGATACTTTCAATCCTTTGCATAGCTGGTCCTCAACGCTGACTTCCGTGGACAATAAGTTGTCGGTATTCCACTTTTCGGTTAACGTAAGACCTGTTCAGAGAAAAAATTACAAATATATTTTGTCATAGTTTAATTGAATACTGGTGTTTTTATGTTTTATTTAATGTTTTAAAGAGTTTAGTTACATACCATACTCCTTGACCTTGTACTTGCTTTCAAGGTTTCCTACCACTTTGCCAGTGTCTTGATTGGAATTACCATTGATGGTGAATTCAACTCCTGATGGAGTCTTGGTCTTGCATTCCAGTTTCACAAGACCGAAATCTAAAATTTTGCAATATTAAATGTTATTGTCCTATATGAAAACAACATGAACTATAATTGGTTGATGTGAACCGTGAAAACTTACGGTATCCTTTGCCAAATATGTCTCTGGCATTTTTGCCAAGATCAGCGTAGCTTGCTGGTGGGGAAGGCATATCTGCAAAAAAAAAATCAAGATTTTCATTATTTTTAACATTAAATTGCCTTTTCCATATTTTAAAATTAGTTTTGTATTTGTAAAATAATTAACATTGCTTTTACGTTTTAAATATTCGAATTCCCTAATCTCCAGCAACAATAACAAGAAAATAGTTAATTTTAAGTAGCATTAAACATGGAAAACAATTATTTCTATATTCGGTGGGGCATTATTGAACACTTATTTCGTTATTTTATTGAATGGTATCTGTCAGGTGCAACATTATAATAACTATTGCATGACACACAGTAGTGTATTATAATGTAGTTAAATATTTTACAACTCACAAATGATGTTTTTTACTAGTCTATCCATTGCTATAAAGAGTTTGTCTAAAATGTGGGGCATATTTGAACGAAAAGAAGTGGATCGATATTGATTATTCCTTGACTATTCGTATCAAAATTAATTCATTTACATTTGAAATTAAGCAGAAATGTTATATAGAATTTAAAATAACTGTTTCATCCTGGGGAATTATCATATTTAATAGTATATTTATTAAATTTAAGAAGGAAAAAAAAAACAGACAATTTATTTTGAGGACAATTTCCCCCAATATTTTCCGTCCCATTTCCACCAACGCCCATATTATTGTCACACACGTAAAATGTCGTACTATATTGTTCGAATCGATCGCAAGAGTAGCAATAGTATGGGAAATATTGCATCATGTTTGAGATTTAAGGTGCAGGGAATTTTTGGCACTCGACCAACCCTTGGTCAATAATGTCGGACGCCATGCTACATACGAAACGCTTTAATTTCCAAATATTAGCTAAATACAAGCTTAGCCGCAATCTAATTGCTATTTGTTAGAAATCGATCGATTAAACGATATTATTAGAGAACTGATCTTTGACCCAGGGGTCACTTACTTAATCGAGGATGATGGCAAAGGTTTTTACCGGTGGAGAAAGTTCAGTCTCGACTAGAGAAGGTCGGCGTAGAGCCCTTTATAGGTCGGCGTTGTAAAGAGATTCTTAAAAGGATGAACTGCGTAGGAGGCTAGTGCAAGTGCAATCAGCGCCATCTACCCGCCAGCTCGGAATTATTTTCTCGTTCTATTCAAAGGACAGTAACCCCGATTTTTTGTAGCAGATTAAGTGTATAAAAGTCATCATTTGTGTAGGGTTACATATATTTAATCGTTTTCGGTAATATATTAACATTTTTAAAAATTTGGGGTCACCGTCCCTTTAATTAATGCACATGGATTTGAGTGTTTTTCTTTTTAACTTTTTTATTGAAAATATGAGGAAATACAGTAAACGTTTAGCATATATACAAGCATCTTATGAGTATTCTGGAACAGAAGGACCTGGTATAAAAATTGAAGTACTAGATGATTTACATTGTTTAATATTTTGTAACAGCTGCATTAGTTGAATTCTAAACTGAATTTTTTCATCCATAGTGAAAGTTTTGATTATAGGTAATGTAGATCTGTAAAATGTCATATCTTCATCATCATCTTTGACAGCTGCAGTTGGTTGATTGGAATCCATGAAAGTTGTAGGCTTGTTTTCCATTTTGTTCACCATCTTTTTCTTAAAATTCTTTTGCAGAAGACTTTTCAAATGTTGATAATTTTCATCTTTGTCCTTATCATTGTTGCCAACTTCCATATTGTTGTCTGGCTCGTATAATACTTCCACTTCGATATTGCCATCAGTGGAAGAACCACGTGGTTCATTACATTTTTGCAAAAACCTTAATTGGTTTTCATACAAATACTTTGCCATTTTTTTCCCACCAGGGCCAGATTTTCTTTTCTTTTGACTGCGGACATAATTGTCCCGAATGGTTCTCCATCTGTTGATTATATCAAGCACTAAAAAAACATATTATATAATATCAATTAATATAAATTTGTTGTAATACAATAATCTATGATTTTTTTTATTATTATTTTCATTACCTATGATCTTTTTTTCAGCTTCAGTTTTTGATTCAAAATCTTCAGTTATAGCATTGGCAACATCCATCCATGCTTCACGTTTTTTAGGTCGGTCTTTATATCCACTGTGGGAGGCATCCCACAACAAAGGCCTTATTTCAATTTCTATTATCAAGTGTTCAATGTCCATTTCTGCAAATGAAATTCAAATTATTTTTGCAAACATTCCACAGAAATAATTCACAATGAAACGGATGTAATATTTATTTTGGTTTTGCATTGATTTGTCGTGTTATTTCTGCGGTTTCACGTTTCAAATTATGCGACAACGGACGTTATTTACCCTGGTCAGGCCGTTGGTCTGCGGGGGGAACGTTGGTGAACAAAGATGGCTGACGTAGCAGCTGCGCGTTAACGGTTAAACGATTTTTAAATACAAATCAAATTGTGATAGACGTACATCAAGCGGCGAGTCGTGTCTTGATCAGTAGGAACTGAAAAGTGACGTTAACTATTTGATGTATATTATTAGAGAACAATTTTATATGGACGTTTATGATTTAACGGACGTTGCGCGTGATCTGTGACTGCATTTAATTTATTCGATGCAGAGCAACATTCCGTACAACGTCCGTTTTTCTAAAGCGCTCCTGCTACAGAAAATGTCTACAGTTACGTTTTCTCCGGTTTTCTCTTTGTTTTTATCGACGATTTCACCCAGATTATTCTCAGTCAGCTTAGTTCTTCGCAGCGCAACTTAGCATATACTAATCAAAATCAAAAAAGATTATTGGGAAACCAGTGGAGAAAATTATAAATCTGATAACAAAATTTGGGATGCATGACCGCCATCTGGTGAGTTCATTGGCAACTCAATCAAATGCGAAGAAAGTCTATTAATATTCATGTTAATGTTATTTAACTCCCAGAAAACGATACTGAAATAATATACTCGAAGAAATTTAATGAACCTCTATTTTTTAATAAACAAATTAATGGGCGGAGCAAGAGGCGGTACTAACAGACATTCTTGGAATAACTGGCGCCATCTTGCGGATTCGTTGGCGAAGAGGAAGTTGTGACGACAAATTACGAGTGGCGTGATTATATGATGTTCATTATTGAAATGGTTTGATGTTCAGGTGATGTCTCCCACGGTAGGAGGTGGCATCGAATAACGGTAATTTGTCGATAATTGGAAGCGAGAGTTTGGTGAGGAGAAAATATGCTCATCGACTCGGAAATCCGAAACGACGATGAGATAATAACGAAACAACATCAGGTGAGCATAATAAAGTCGATGTGACAGCTAGTTCAGGTCAATCGAGTCTATCTGCTCGGTACCTAAATGTTTTTATCGGCTAATTTCGTAATTAATTTCAGATTGTGTAATTAATTGCAGGTGTACGATGGCGACGACAAAGGTAGACGATTGGAGTACAGACGATGTTAGTAATTGGTTGACTGAACATGGATTCAAGAAATACTGTCGGTTATTATGCGAAGATCATCAAATCGATGGAGCTGCTTTGCTTGCCCTTACTGAAAATGATCTTAGACAACCGCCCATTGAGATAAAGGTGATTTAAAAACTGTAATGTGCGTGATTTACATGCAGGATATATCCTGCACTTTTTATGTAAATATGTGATTCAGGAAAGATGATTCTGCAGAATTGTGAAGGAAATTGTAATTAAAGTCAAATAGTTTCCAATTAAATTGGTATTTTCTGCATAAACAGTTCGCATGATAATTTTTGTTTTATATGGAAAATATTTTACTCTATTTTATATCTGTTTTATATAGAACATTTATAGCAAAAGATAGATTTGTTCACACTTGTCAAGGTCTCCATGTAAATGTATATTTGTGTATTTTATTCCAGAAGATACACAAAAATATATATCTAAAATGTACTGATAAACAGTGTTGATTAAATAAACCCTTGATAAAGATATTATTGATGCTGTACAAAATTCAGACTTCGATCACAAATAAAATGTGGGAATTGCTGAAGCACATGAACGCAATATTAAATTTCTTATTCATGTTTCCAATCCTTACATGGTATTCTTTCACTATGTCCTTGTATGTAAATCCACAAGGCCACTGGTGTAGCTATACAAAAACCACCTTCTATTTTAGTATCTTCTCACTTCTTGCACATGTGATAATGGCTTAATTTTCTTTTGTGTTGTTGTTCTTTCACAGGTTCTTGGTGATATCAAACGCATTGGACTTTGTTTGAAACAATTACAAGAGGAAAATTACCAAAGTCTTAAGAGGAACGCCTGGAACACGAGCGCATCCGGCGAAGACACTTTACGCGACAATTTCAATTCATCTTTAACTGTAACTAGTCCCGGTGCATCGCGGTATCAAGACTTCTCCACTTCCGGTACACCATCAGGGCAGCAGAGGAGAAGACGAAGAATAGATAGTTTCGATTCGGAAGTTTCGGATCAAAGTGGCCTGGAGTTTGCATCCAGACAGGCCCCGGCCATCTTGGAACCGGAGATATGGAAGACGGCTTGCGCGGTGCTGTACTTCTTCGCGGTGACTTGGATCACGGCCATCGTGATGGTCGTGGTCCACGACCGTGTACCGGACGTGGAGAAATACCCACCGTTGCCGGACATCTTCCTGGACAATGTACCTTTGATTCCGTGGGCTTTCAATATGTGCGAGATCACGGCTTGCATCTTGCTTATGGTTTGGACCATGATTCTCATCTGTCACAAACATAGGTGATTACATCATTGTTGTGTTGAGATTACGGAGTGTATTGAATTGGGTTTTGCGTTTTCAGGTTCATCTTGCTAAGGAGAATGTTTGCTCTCTTGGGTTCCGTCTTCCTTTTGCGCTGCGTTACGATGCTAATAACTTCGCTGTCGGTCCCGGGAAGACACCTGGACTGTAAAGCTAGGGTAACGAAAATGGAGTGATATAAGTGGTGTTGAATGTAGAGTAAGTTTGGGGATTGTTTTTTGCAGCCTTATGGAGATTTCTGGGCGAAAGTTTCTCAGGCTTTTTCAATTTGGATCGGGGCCGGCATGTCGATTCAAGGTGTGCGGACGTGCGGCGATTACATGTTCAGCGGACATACGGTGATGCTGACGATGCTCAACTTTTTCATAACCGAATGTAAGATATACTGAATACCGGGTAGAATAAGTTTATAATAGAAGTTTTTCTGCAATAATCCATTTATTTACAATTTTATTTAAATTTTTATCAAAACTTTAAATCGTTTTCGATGCTGTCCTTTACAGAAAAAAATACCAGTTTATCAAATACGAGTAACAGTTTCTGTAGTGTTTTTCTGTTCCTAAAAAACACAGTTTCTCAAATACAAAGGAACCTGAATTTCTCAAATATAGGCCACAAGTTTTCAAAAACCCCATTAAATTGAACAAACAGTTTCAGTTTTCCTGTGCAATATTTCTGTGAAGGTATAGCTTCACTTGTTGCATAATTTATACTTAAAATACATGTTCTGTATATTAACAAGTTCCTGTATTTCTCAAGAATTTTTAAAATGATTTCAGTGTTGGTAGTTTCAGCTGCATTATTACAGTAGTATATAATATTATTTTGACTTATTTACATACATTTTGGAAATTATTGGTGTTTTATTTGGATCAAGAATTGCATTTAAAACTTAATACAATTAAAAAATATATAACTAATTTTCAAAGGAAAAAAATGGTACCAAGTGTAATAAATCCTAAACTTAAATTTCCATTAATTATAATTCTTGTACAAAATGTGCAAGTTGACTGTTCAAAAATCAACTAGTAACTTCATGTACATAAATAGTAAATACTCTTTCACCAATACTATTTATTATGTGAGGTTAATAATGCGTTTTATTTTACAGACACTCCACGAAGTCTGTATTACCTGCACACGTTCACGTGGGTCCTCAACATGTTCGGCATCTTTTTCATCCTGGCTGCTCACGAACATTACTCGATAGACGTGTTCATTGCATTCTACATATCAACTAGGCTATTCCTCTACTACCACACCCTGGCCAACAATCGAGATCTGATGCAAAGGGACAGCAAGAGGACTCGCATCTGGTTCCCGCTCTTCTCTTTCTTCGAGGCGCGTGTCGGTGGAATAGTTCCCAACGAACTTCAGTGGCCTTTTCATCTGGACAGATTGAAACTCTTCCTTGTCAACTTGCCTCTAGCTACTGGAATCCAAACCAAAAGACATTAAGTGAGCAGAATTATAACGCACATTTTTATACGCGTAACGTACAATTGGTACAAAATGCACCGGTTTCCTGCCGCTACGTACATAGTTATTTTCCATGATAGTAATATAATTGTGCACAGATACTGTACATTATATAGTTTGAAACGGTTTGTATATTTCATTGGAAATAAGTTTGTAATATATAGACATCGAGCGGATATAGTAACGTTTTCGGTTAAATGTTTTGCTCTTTCCCGTGAAATATTCGTGTTGCTAAAGTTGGGTGACAGAGAGTGGGCAGGTGCTTTATCCATGACCGAAACTTATAAACTAGTTAAATTGTGATAATTCTGGTGCCTGTTATATAAATAAATATTTTGGTTTGTGACGAATTTACAGGAAGGATCCTGTATATTAATTATTTGTATTGCTATTTTCAAGGAATTAGCGGTGTGAGCATAACTAATTAATTAAAAGCTATTCTCTGAACTGTGTAATAAATTATTACCAATAATGACACGTATGATTTTAATAATACTGTAATTTATTGCATTTTCCCCTTCACTCTGAAGGCTACCGCCAGGTGGCGCCGCAATGCATTTTAAGATCGACGCGGTGACGTCACAGTTGAATCTACGGGGTCTTCTCAAACGGCGGTGCATTCGTAGACGAGTTCGGAGCGCAAGTCGACGTCAAACAAGAAAAGTTACTTCGTTTTGGGGCAAGACGTTGTCATCTCGGTCCCTACACATCACAAATCGTAAGTAATAACCCAAATTTGTTCTATTATGACTGAATGTTGCGTATTGAACTTGTTCGATGCCGATTTCGAATATGTCGCCATAGGCCTACCGACCGGTTCTTATTCTTTTATTTTACGATAATTGTGATAAACGACACAAAACGAATCAACACCATTCTAAAAGTATTCATTCGAGCTTGATTCGAGTGTGGTGTATTTGATGGCAAGAATAGGTGGACGCACTAAAAAGCATTGGAAAAAGTAGAGAGTTTAAGTTCTTTGCAAGTTTGTTGCGAATAGAGTTGCGACTGTGCAACTCCGGCGTTCTAAGTTGCATTGAAAAGTTGCGCAGCAAGAGATTGCACTGCAATAATACAGTTGCACAGCAAGAAGTTTCTAGAAACGCCGCGTGTTGAAGGCTTCATAGAAATTGCGCAATCATGGTGCAATCGTCCAAGGTGTTGGTGCAATCGCCCCTTTTGTGAGTTCGCGCAAAGGTTTTGACGAATATGGTAATTTCCTTTGTCTATAAATATACGGGTTAAAAATAGATCTATTCAATGCTTTGTTCCGTTTTATTCGATATTAATGGTCATTAAATATAGGCCTACGTCGTACTCCCAAGGACTTGTTTTAATTTCAATATGCAAATTATGTGCTTATTAACTAAAAATCCCACATTATTGCCACTTGTTCTATAAATTAATTGTTAATGAAGCAAGATTATTAGAAATTTGCGTTATTTATTTGAATATTTCTGTATAGCCAGAGTATAATTTTGAAAATTAATAAGAATGTTTGCAATCTTTCATAAAGTTTAGGGACATCGCCAATTTTCCTTGTGTTAAATCATATAATATGTTGTAGCAATTAACAGAGTTTAACGGCGTTAACCCCCATTTAGTTGCAGGTGTGGCAGTGAATATTTTATGAATAGCAATCCGTAAAATAATGAGCAACATTAATTATGAAAGCATGTGATGTGCAAGAGCAATTAAATGTGCAAGTTTCTTTCGTTTTTCACATTGCACGACAGTAATTAAGCACTTCTCTGGATTGATTTAAAAATCTCAAGTTTTTATACTATTCGTTTGATAAGGGCATATTCAAGATGGCTGCCAGCTACCGTGTAATAACTGTAACATTATTACAGAGGTAAAAAGGGCGTGGGGCAATAAAAAACTTGATTAATGCCTTTTGTGGGCGTGTTCTTCTGGCTTTCTTTGTCAATACGGATAAACGCCCAATTACCCCCTTGTAATTAACCAAATGGGTACTTAAATTTTCACAAGTAATTCAATTTCAGACCTTTTGCTACCGTTTTCGGCAATAAAAATCGTCTCCGCAGTGACGTCACATAATAGTGTGAAATATGAGGGTTATAATGCGATAAGCATGATAATGTCTCAAATTGAGGTTTAATGTACATGTTCATGTATATCCTGTGCAAAATATGCGTCATAGGAAAATTAAGAATGACCCAGGGGAATTTGTGCAATCTCCGGTTATCTCTTGGAAAAATGGACACTTGCAATTTTTAAGGTGTAAAATAATAAATTAATGAAAATGTTATGTAGGACTATAGCGAAAAGACAGCTGGAAAGTTGAACAGGATAAATGGGTGGGAGGGTCAAACATGAATCACGTGATGAATGATGTCACAGATAGGAGCTATTTCTTATTCTGACTTGTGCAATGGCCGCACGTTTCCAATCTTTGACAAGATGAATAGAATATTGAAAGCTAAATGAAGAGTGGGCGTGGCTTCATTGTTCAATTGCAATGAACTTTTACAATTGCTTTCCTATCTTTAACTTAATTTGATAGAAAACTTATGTAAGTAGATGGTGGATGGGGAAGAAAGCGAATAAATTGCCAGTGTGCCCTTACAAAAGTTTATGCATTTAAGTGATGACGTCATGATGGATTTTGGGCGTGATCACGTGACGTGGTACCATCTGCGAGACAAATGACTGTGGCAGTTGAAATTGCAGTCAGGCAGCCAGTCATGGGGAATGAATGCAGAATGAGAATAGGACCTCTTATGCGTGAACAGTGGAAAATGAGGCAAAAAGGAAACGAAATGGCCCTTTAGGCTCTTCGTTTTGCGTCCATTGGCAATGAGCCATGGATAAGGCATGGACCCCCCAAAATTGTCTACTATCCAATATGTAAATGCTCTCGTTTAACACTCTTTCTTACCATAAATCCAGTGGAAGTTACTTTTCAATAGTAGGCTTATTTTAATAATCATCATTGCATTTTTCCAATGTCCTATCGATTATATTTGCCAATTGTGTGTAAAATTACTAATAGCAGATGGCATTAGAAGTATTTTAAAAGTATTTGTGAAACTTTGTGTATGGACCCATCATTTTTGTGTAATTAATTAATTCACTGTTTTAGGTGACATTCTCATGGGAATTGTATTGTTAAAAAATATGATTGCATATAAACAAGTAAAGGAAAAATGCAGGTTTAACTATAGTAGGTATTCATATTGAGTTGACAGTAAAGGAGTTACTTGTGGGAATATTTTGATATGTTTATTTTATTGATTGTAAGGGTTTTGATGAGGGTAACAGTTTTTTTTAAAACGTGAGTCACTTATATTAAAAATTGAAGATTGATTTCACATGTGACCGAAGTTGATCTTTGCAAAGTGACTGCATTGCGTACTTCCGGTGGGTTGTGACGTCACAGGAGGGTGACATGTTGCTAAAGGGGTTTTGTGTCATAATTGACATGTGAATGAATGACAAGGGTGTAGTGAAATTTGTGACTAAAAAATGGAAACTTAATTAATATTGAACAATTTATTATGTAATTATATGGCGAATTTTAATAATACATAGCCCTAACCTAAAAACTTTTATGTGGATTAAGTTGTTTTGCAAGATGTTTCAACATAAATTTACTACATATATACCACCTGCAACTTGGGCTCATGGGCACACCTATACGTATTACAAAAATAAGTTTCATTGGTCATTGGGTCAAAGAGGCGGGGCTTAAAGTTTTAAAAGGGTCACACCACGCCTAAAATTTCCTTGCAAAATATGCACGTAGGTAGGCACATTTGGTGTCAATTTAGCTCGATGAATAATTATAGTGTAAATTGAGGAATAAATGGTAGTTATTTTGAAAGCTGGAAAGTGACTTTGGTAGGCTTATGTTGGATATGGATCGATATGATATTTTGTTGTCTGGAGCGATTATAGAACATGTAATTGCTACCATAATGCTGCTTGTTGTGTGTGGCGTTTAGGGCTTCATTAATTGATTTTGAGTGATAGCCAAAGCCGTGATTAAACGAAGCAATGAAGCGCCAATTTCCAAAAAGATACGCTCCCAATATGGCCGCCTGGCGCAATGTCCCATGGGAAGACAACGTGGATAATTACGTCAAGATATTGCGTTCACTTTCAGCCAGGCGTGGCTTCAATTAACGATTCGGACCTCTAATTTCCACTGAAAATCTCTTGCCTACGGTTGCCACCAGGGGGCATGGCTAGCTAATAATAGTCACTGTATTTCACATTTCTATCACGCACTCACTCGGACTGTTGAGTTTTCTAAAATGACATGTAAGGAATCAGTTCATGTACATACATTTTGAGTTGAAGACATAGTTATGCATAAACTTTGAGTTGAAGACATAGTTATGCATAAACTTTGAGTTAAAGACTTAGTTTATGCAAATTTATAAAGTTAAAAACTAATCAAAAAAGGAGCAATTATCATAGACAACCTCGAAAAATATTTCAAACTATTTTAAATAAAATGTTACTTGCATCGTTTTCCAGTGCTGTTTTATTTAATTAAAATATATTTTTAAGTTTTCTAATTGATTATAACACTTCTATGGATATTTTCATATTTTACAATATTGCTCTACATTTTACAAGTTTAGGTGTATCAATTTTAACTAGTACCGTATTTAATTTCTTATAAATATTGTTTTCCATGGTAATGGTTTTTGGTAACCAATTAGATTTATAGTATAGGGATATACAGGCTTTATTTAGAATTAGTTACCGATTAGTTTGTTCAGTGAACTGTAATTGTAGTAATTTAAATTAATAACCGCGATGACGTTTTTAATTGCAATGTGATGTTTGTTGAAACCAGGTGATCAGATTGTGATATTGGTGATATGTAGACAATGTTGTGCATATTTGTGAGCTTTTGAGCAGATGAGAATAATGTTTGCAGTGAGGATTGCATGCAAAATTAATGCAATATTTGAAGAGATGGGAAGAAGAAAATGGGAGGGGTTTGTTTGGCAATTTAAGCATTGTGATATGCTTTTACTCCCTTGGCATAAATTGCACGCAGTCAACCTGAACTCGCCGTTCTTTTACTTGAGACAAAAATCTTGAAACCGGTATCGATCTTAAAAGCAATGCAAATTAATGAGTAATAAATTAGAAAATTTATTTATATGAATCCACACAACAGAAAAATAAAATCACGAAATAAATTTTATATTGATACATGCTACATATACAGTTGTATGCGATTTGTGGGGCAATTAATTGAGGAAATTAAATTAATAATTTGAAATGTAAAACAAAATATAAACTAGTTTGAACTTTTTCAATGTTTACACAAATGTATGTAATTTATAGTAACCTAATTATAATTATCCAGTAAAAAACGTCTAATTTATAATATAATTATATCTAGTAAAATGTATCTAATTTATAATCTAATCATAATTATCTAGTAAAAAGCATCTAATTTATGTAATCTAATGGTAATTATCTAGTAAAAAGCATGTAACTTATAATTTAATAATTATCTAGTAATAAATTGGAATGAGAAATCCTTTGCATATTATTGCACTATTTTGTGACAATAATCTTGTTACACTTATAATAACAGCTTTATAAAAATAACTGCAAATTTCTAATAAATTTTGTACAATATCTATTATTAATAATAATTTCCTGTTATTAAAAATACAACATTGATGACCGTTGACCATTGTAGAAATCTGTGGTTGAATGAGTTGAAAGGGCATGAAAATGTTAATGAAATTAAAAGGGCATCATGGTCCATGTGTTTTCACTGGGTGACGTCATCATTGGAACATATCCAACAGTGCACTTTACTCGATTTGTTTTTCCAGGAGTATCTACTTTGACGAATTATTGGTTTTTCCTACTTATTTTGGATTTCCCCTATCTTATGTCTTCGAACTTTAGGAGTTTTTTACGTTTTACTTTTCTGTGTTTCCATATTTCTTTTTTTTGCCCAGCATAACAGCATCTTTTCTTCCCATATACTAGATAGATCCCACTATTTTTCTGTTTCTTTTATTCGGCCTGCAGCTTGTTTCCTAGGAACCCTTGCATAGAGGCTCTTTGTTTCCTGGATATGCATTATGTATTCGGAGTTATTGAACTGTCCTTGCTATATATGCAAATGCAAATCTAATTGTTGACTTCTTCTTAGTTGTATGTATTAATGAAGGGAGCTATGAGGGGAAAGCGAACCTAAAAGCGACCCCTTTTCTCTGTCGTAATAACAGATGCTGGATAGAGTTAAACAACAGCACGCAGGCTGTTTCAAAATACAGGAACACTTATTAAAAAGCATTATAGTTGTAGGGTAATTAATATGCAGGTATGTTTAATGAAGCAGGGACACTGAAACACGGTCAACATGCGAAATGGCGAAGATAATTGAATTTGTATACAGAAAAGTGTAAGAGAATGTTTAATTAAATCACTGTTTACTTAGTGGGCGTGGCTAAGCGAATGATTGGTTAATCTAAAAAAAATCGCAACACGTGTCATATATAGAAATTCAATTGCTTGCTAGGTTGTTTTACATTCACCTTTGATCTGGATTTCCTGCTACATTGTGACTGAAAACAGCAGACAGCCATTTTATAAATAATTTCGTTTTTTTTTAATATGGTGAATGTATTTGGATAGAAGGGGGAATACCCATAAACTCAGTAGGCCATCACTATATAACTTTGAAAATATTCCATATTAAATTGTGAAGACCACCCTGGGGGTTGTGAATAAAGTAATGATGCAAAATCTCCCTTAAAGTTACAGAAAATATTGTAATACCTACTATAAAATTAGACTTTTCATTAATAAAAATAAGGAAATGTGCTATTTTATATAGTAGTAGCTGCAGATTGCAGAATTTTTTTAGTAAGGTTTATAAAGGGGGAAAATACAAATAGTTGAGGGTTTGGCTGCTTATTTGGGGAGAATTATTTATGTCTATATCGATCATGGAGTGATAATGGTTTACAAATGGAGAGTTTGCTATTCTTTATCCTTTCACAGCAGGCTTTGACCTCGATGACGTCATACAGGGAGTTTCAATGATGACCTTACATGAGGACCATGTGGCACTCTATTGGTCACCTGGTGAAGACATTGCCACGCCTCCAGTTAAATATATGGTTTTAAAGTATGGGGATAGTTTACGAGCGCCCTCTATGATGACACTGTAGTTTGAGCGTGAGAATGTTCAAGTGTCCCATATCGATCCACTCTAATGTCTGTTTTTTAGAGTTTCTTTCAAATAATACAGGCTGTTTCTGAAAGGTCTGTGTAACAAACTTTTACTGTATATGTACATACAGATTGCTTTCCAACTTGGAAATGGAATGCATATAGTTTTGATATACAGGGTGTTCCAATTTGCATGATTTATTTTACGGTTATCGAGTTAGGATTTAAGAAACCTTGAAAGGTTTGCTGGAACTGGAACTCACTGTATATTTAAATAAGAAGTGGTGTGAATAAATACCAGTACAGAACAGCGTTTGATTAGTCTTTACACGTGCTAAGTGGGTTTGTGTTTGCAGAAGGATTGATGGGGACACATTTCTTGGTCTAGTTGGCCTTTATTGGCCCAAAGATAAGTGGGTTTCAAGTATGTTGGGTGTAAGTATTCTGGTGAGAACATTCCTGCAGGGCTTGTTGATGTTGCAGTTAATGGAATGACAGGTTTGCCATAAGCCATTGCTGCAACCGTGAACGCCATTTATGGTAGTATATTAGCAGATAGCTACTAGCTAAAAAATAAATATGTATATGTTCAATCTCCATGGAGTTGAATTAATTAGGATTAAAGGGAATATGTGTGTTTGTAATGATGATGATGATGATGATGATGATGAGAAATGGAAATTGAGTGGAGGACGTGGCTTAGGAGGTTCATTTGAGCGGCCATTTTGGAAATTATTGAAATGAGTTTGACACTGATAATTAAGTTAAAGGCGTCCGAGGAATTTGGGCCATCATTTGAGATGGACATTGCACACGATTGGTCGTTGTTGTAAACCTCCCCCAACGCCCCTCCCCCTTTTGCTCGCACCATGACAGGCAATTAGCACGGCCATTTTGGAAACTGAACGACGACCCAACTAATGTAATTTTATTCCGGAAAAGTACGTTAACACAGCAATATTGTGTTGATAAAGCATTTAATCTGCACTGGTGGGTATATATGTGTGTGTGTGGGTGTGGTGATAATAATAGTAATAATAATTAATTCAGATGCTAGATGTCTGGCTGAGTTTGTGCAGTTGCGAGTTTTATGTTCTGGTATACAATTGCGAAACAAACAAATGGGTTTGTAAGGAATAACATTGCTGGCTTGTTTCCAACATAAGGGATGTATGGGAATGAGAAACTGCAACAAGTTGGAAGTTTTTACCTATTTTGAGAAAATTTAGTAACTGTTAAAAAAAGTTAAGAATAGTTAGATGTTGTGACTCCTTGGTGTCACAGAAGTGTTGGGTCCCATTAAAATAAATAAATAAAATATGTCTACAGTGTGTCTACTGAACTGCAAAACCTGGAAATCCTGGAGTTGTTGTGGGTTTTTATTTTACTCTTAAAATCTTAGGAATATACTGGAATTCTTTCTTAAAGGTGAACTGACAGGGGTTTGTAAGTAGCTATTTGTGTCCCTTATACACTGGCACAACCAGAAATCCATTACAAATTAAAAAAAAAAGTTAAACGCGTTTTACCGAGCAAAGCGTTTGTATGGTTTCTATG
>JAQFZQ010000402.1:0-34727 GCA_034696005.1 Glomeris marginata | reverse complement strand
GTGCACAAAATATTGTGTTTGTGCACAATTGTGCACACTTGTGCACAAAAAGGCTCCAATTTTGTGCGACTTTGTGCCTAGGTCGCACAAAATTTTATGCACAATTATGCATAACTTTTTTTCCTGGGTATTAATTGACATAAAAATATGACATACCGTATTACTTCTTCAAAACTGAAGGGCAAGGGACCACTGTTACAAATGTTAATTTTGGTTATTATAACACTTGCACACATTAAGATGGTATCTGTATAAAATAAATGCACATGTTCTGTAACTCCAGTTTGTGTAAAAAATCTCAAAACAAATAATTATGAAAATAAATGGGTTTGTGCATGTACCTAGGTAATACTGTGAATCGTTGTTAGGTCCTTCAGAAGGGTTAATTTTAGTTAATAACGCTACTAATTTACATGCAGTTGCATAAGCAGCATCATATATGTTTTTGTCCACCAATGGATTTATCTAATGAATTAAAATATACATTATTTTGCATGCCTATTCATTAGCATGCATTCAAATTCAGTCTAAATTATGAATTATCACCTTTGCAGAAAATAATACTCTGTCTGAATTGGTTGCTAAAGTACTAAATTTAACATATAGGTTAAGAAATATGTTAAGATCCGTAAAGAACACAGAATTCTAACCTTAATAGTTTATGCCGAATGAAATCTTTTCCTTTCAAACGGTCAATCAATAAATTGTCAGCAAACCCTATAATGAAACAATAATCAGGTAAATATTATGTTTGAATAATATAGCAACTAATACAAAATGATAATGATCAAATTAACCTGAAACTTGACTCCAATTATAATCAGTAACTACAGCTAATGTCTCAGTGTTGATACGCCAACCAAGCCATCTTATAATTTCTAAGAAAGTGAAGAATTAATGTTAAGTGGAACAAGGATTTAATAGATTATTCAAATATATTAAATAAAATAAACTTACTAGTTGTTTGCAGACCTGGGAAACTCCCACATCCTACATTCAAGTTTGTCAAAGTTTTGTCAATGTTAATTGTGCAGTTGTAGTCAGGAAATCCTGTAAAATTGCATTAAAAAATATTGTAATTGGCAAAATTCTTATATCATGAGACCATTGTAATATATCTTACCATTCATCATTTTTTCAAGAAATGACTTTGCACGTTCCAAGTCTGGTGTAATAAATAAGTAGTCATCACGGTAGCGATCAGCAAATTCTCCACATTGTGGAAACAACTCAGATAGACAATTCATTTCCATGTCTCCAAAGTACAGATCACAAAGTATTCCAGAAACCACACCTCCTTGAGATACACCTCTTTGTTGAAGGTAAAAATTATTTCTTGCCTAAAAGAATACATGACATCAAAAACAGATTCATGAATTCATGATAAATTTAATTCTATTTCTATACTGACCAAAATTAGATTATGTTTCACCACTGTTCTCAAATAAGATATTTCTCTTTCGGCACATACCAATTTAGCCCTCTAAAAAATTGCAGTCGATTTTCAGCATAAATTACAATGCATTAAAAGACAGCAATTTTTACTCACCACTGGGACCAGAACGGAGTTACCCAATTTCTCTTTCCGCATAAACTGCACAAAACTTTCATTCTTGGGAATGCACTTGCTCACATAAAGCTTGCATGTCTTACCATTGCAAGGAAGAGTTTTCAATTGGTAATATGAAATTAAATTCAAATGCCCATTTTCCTAAAAAAAATACCAATTGAAAATATTTGCTGGTACTGTATAGTAAATCCAATACTTATTATATATATGATAAATCTACATTGAAAACTTTTCCTAGAATAGACATGATCTTGTCTTGAAGCATGGAAGTATAGCAAGCACTGATGTCAACCTTTACAAAATAGAGTGGCCTGAAAATTACATATAATATTTGAAAAATTTAAATATATACAGGATGAAATTTCAATAAAATGGATTACTTGTTAGAATAGAATTCCTTGTAAGAAAGCACAAAACTTTCCCAAGCTTGCACAGCTTCTCTCATGTCATGTTTGGCAAATCCGAGAAGACGAGGAGCATGAAACTAGTTTTAACACCAAAGTCAACAATTGTTAAAGTTATAAAATTTAAACTTGTAGCACAGATAGCAAATACTGTACCACAATGCCTTGGAGTATAGCCAAACAATCACCCAATTTAAATCGTTCAGTTGCATCCTAAAAAACAAAACGTTTGTAAATGTTTGTCCACTTTTATAATATAGCCAGGTTCTACTGTATAATTAGCACTTTCAAACAATGTATATTATACTGAAATTTAAAACAGAGTTTACCTTGTTCGAGTTCATTCGCAACAGGATTGGTCGCAGTGAAGATTTTGTTGGTAGAAGTCTTAGTTTTGATTTGACATAGCCAACACATCTATCCTGAGGCATGGCACTTATCTATATATTATAACAATTCATAAATTTATGTGCACCAATTATAAAATATGCCCATTTGTAATCTTCCCTTACATGGCAAATTTCCTTGAATATTTCTTGGTCAATAAATGCTGAAAATAAAAATTTACTTGTTACTCAATTATTATCAGTAAAGCAATGAAATGCATACAAATATCTACCTTTTAAATAGTCTTTTTCAATGTGATTCCAAATACATTTCTGGAAAAATACGACCTGGTTTTTATCCACATTTGAGATTGTCACATGAAAAAATCCCTGGAAAGTTTAATGTAAATGTGTTATTAAAATGTGTATGGTTTAAAATAACACAAATAAGATAGTTGCCTCAATAAGAGGAAGGAGGTAGCCAGCAAAAAGCCACAATATCAATTGTGAAAGACGTAGCAACTTTTCTTCAGTTGTAGGTATATGCAAGAGCCAATCAATGCCATCAACCTAAAAAAATGTAATGGCAGTACATCTTTGACAGATGAAATATGGAAGCAAAAGATTACTGTTATTCCTTTCATTATCATGCCAAGTCTAATCACTGAAGTTTTCCCTATTTGTGTTACCACTCGTGAATCTGCAAATAGGAAACTTATTAAGATGCAAATAGGAAACTTATTAAGATACAAATCTTACACCTGTATACAGATGTAAGATTTGCACAGCTAGCTGAACATACTGTTTAGAAATATCCGTTTATTTCTTTTTCCAAGCAAGTTCTCAGGAATAACCTGTTTTCCTATCGTTATTAATAACTGTGCCACCTGCCATAATTTTAATCACTATTATATTATTGCAATATAACTGTATTTAAAATATTCCCATATTGCAATAAGATCTGCACCACATTTGGGTCTGTCCATTCCTTGATCAAACTTTTCACATCCACACATTGTTGATCACTGCCTTCACATGATGCATTACCATCATCTATTAGTGGATATAATGTCTTGAATAACATAAATTCAGTAATGATCTTTGGATGAGAAACTACATTAAAAAACAAACCTTGTTGATTTAGTTTTTGTAGTTGCATGTATATCTTTTGGGGACAATATTTTCTTACTATTTGTCCAATATGGCAACGCCTACAAATAAATCATATTATTTGAGTTGCTGAATTAAATTAAACATTTTTTATAAGCATACTCAACCTATGCATTTTCATCATTTGTTTCATTTCAGTTGAGAGCTCACATGCCCCACTGAAATAACTTATTGGTCCCTTAATAGAATTGGCATGAATTAACTTGTAATCACCTAATTTTTTGTGCTATAAAATACAATAGATTAATCACACATAGAAATAAGTTGCATATAATCCATGTATGTTAATTTACTTTTTGATACATCTCTTGTACATCTTTCACTGTATCATGGATGTCAATATTGTATATGTGTAGAGCCAATTCCCCTGCAAATTTATCATTTGGCAATGCTTTTGATAGGAAATCTGAATTAACACACAATTAATTGTTTCAAATCCACTTGTGTCTTTCCATTCATGAAATAACATCATTAAACTGTAATAATAGTGCAATTAATTCCACTTGCGTCCAATTGGAAAGCGTTCTTCTAAAGGATGCTGATAAAGAATCCAGGTCCAACATACTATCATATTATTACTGGAAGATGTACACATATATAAATATAGTACTGTAATGAAATGCATTGCTTACAGACTGAAATTACCATAAAGTGCTATCAGGCAGCATATGCTTTGGTGAAACATTTGGCATTTCAACAGATAAACTATCTAACATAATATTTGGAATTTCACATTAATAACCAGTTATGCATTTATAACGCAAGACCAGAAATGAGCAATATTACCTAGATTTTTCCCACATGTCTTTTGTAAATCATTTTGAACTTGTACCTACATGTGTAACAATTTAATTCTTACTAAGAATGTAACTATGCACATAGTAGTACACATGCAGTGAGAACAATTACAATTTAAAACTATCTTACTTTTTGTAAGCACTTTTCTGTTTTGGAAAACAGTGCACGATGCAATGGAAATCCTATAAAGTATTTATATAAGTAACAGCAAAGATAAGTAGTAGGTATACTGGGAGGGTTAAATTGGTATAATATATTAAGAAAATATATCACAAACCACACAATTGCATATAGTTACTTGGTGTCAATTCATAAAATATTGCACAATGGGTGAGAATTTTCATCATTGCCTTATCACCAATCCTAGATATACACATACATAATTGTGCATTTGAAAATTTACAAAACTTATTGCATTAAATGTTTGTTTGTTTTTTTACAGCAATGACAGCAGGTTCCAGTTCGAGTCATCCAAAAATGCGAATATTTGCTGAAACCCAGGACGGTTCAGAATTGATTGAGAATTGCTAAAATCACATTGCTCTACAATCTGAAAATTATAATTTACAGCTTATGTGTATTGCCTGTATATAAAAATTATACAAAGCTGAAAGCAGCTGAAAGTAAAGTTAATTACAAACTAACCTTGGGCTTCACACTGAAGTCAACCAGTACATTATCACGGTAGCAATCAGGTGATTGCAAGACTGTCTGCATAATTATTTTTAAATGTAACATACAGTAGCTTATAGTGACTAATTGCATTAGTAACTTAATATACCTGTACTGCATTTTTCAAGATTACAGCTATTTTGTTTAAATGTTGATATTTATTCTCCAATTCCTCTGCACATCCGAAAGCATTCTTGATTTCGATAACAAGATTATCAGGGATACAGATTAAAGTGCTTCTTAAAAAAAGATGGAACCTATATGTAAACATACAATTACTATATAGTAATTCAACTTCCCCGTTATAAAATATATGGCACCTCAGGAAAAGCAAGGGAAAAGTGTTCACTTGGGGATTAGTGTATGTAAAAAGCAATGTTGTTTTCTGGAAAATCAGTGTTTATCCAGACTATGAATTTGATATCACAGATGGTACGCACTTTTATGGTTGTTCAAACATGGTACTTTGTTTTTTATAATATTTTATTTGCATAGTATCGATAGTATTATTATTGCTATTTAAAAATAAAGTTATGAAATTAAATATATACAAGATAAAAAGCTAGCTTTGTAAGGACAATTTCTAATTTTTGGAAAAGCACTTAATTGCAAGGGCTTTCGTCCAAGCAATGGTCCAAGGTAAAGGGACTGACATGGGGACATCAGCAAGGAAGAACTTGTTAGGACCTGTGCGAACCTTGGCTATATTTAGCCCACTGCTTTACATATTTACTATCCCAAATGCACTATAGTATCAAGAGTGCAACTTCCTAACCTGAATGCCACTAATTTGTCGCTTATAAATTTTTGTTCAATAGAAAAAAGATCTCGTAGAACAAATGCATTACATCCTGGAACAGTTTGAAGTAAGTTATTAACATCTGAAAATAACACAAATTAATTTTTATAGACATAAATTGACACTGAAAAATCATATATCCGAGTGACAAAAATTCAAATTTAAGCACCATATCAGTTGTAGGATATGCTTAATAAAACAACATAGCGACAGTATTTTTACACTTATTAGTTTTAAGAGAGTATGATAGATAGCACTTTACCTTGCATCGTGGGTAGCAAACATCGACGCACATTCTAACATTTGAAATTGGCGTCTGACTCGAAGAGCTCGAATCCATCAATGAATACAAGTGGCGCCCCCTAGCGGCCAGTGAACTTCCGCTACAGTACA
The DNA here is from genome assembly GCA_034696005.1 of Glomeris marginata. Taxonomy (NCBI): domain Eukaryota; kingdom Metazoa; phylum Arthropoda; class Diplopoda; order Glomerida; family Glomeridae; genus Glomeris; species Glomeris marginata. The sequence continues at coordinate 28,595 of JAQFZQ010000402.1, read as the reverse complement.
CAGCGCCACCTAGGTTTCCGTAGCTCCTCCCCCTAATTCGAAAAGTTGCCAATCAAATTTCAAAATTGTACATCTTTGCCCCGAGTCACTTTAAAATTATGAAAGAAATCTGAGTCGGTGTGGTGAACTCTCGCTTTTATTTTGGTTCATTCACCCAGCCACATGTTTCGTTACGAAACCCTCAGAAAAGGGATATCACAATTAACACATTAGTAATGACTTTTTGATCATTTATTAAACAAATCTGCTTAATCTTAATTAACACCTTTTCCTTGTAATTCTTACGTTTCCTCTAGGATGCACTTTAACACGCTTAGACAAAGTGGTTAATTCCTGAGCACCAGTGCGTTTTGTTTCCGTAACAGCAATTGGAATTTTAACATCACCACCAGACCCTGAAAACAAAAAAAAATACAAACTGATGTAGAAATTTAATAAAAAATGGCACTTTAATGCTATAAATTTGTTGGCTTTGTACACTAAATACTCACCATCATTGAAGAATAACGGCAAATCAATTGAGTTTCCCAATGACAGGTGAATAGATTTGACATTGGGCCAACCTCCTGGCAGCGACTGTTTCAATGCTTGACATACTTTCTTAAAATTTTCCCAGATTTTCTGTTGCCCAAGTTCCAAATATCCAATAGATACAGAGCTGGTAAAAAAAAATGCATTAGTTTAATTTTAAATGAAGTTTGAAAGAGAAATTGTGACCAATTGTGCAACTATAGACTTACTAAGTGGGACCTCGGCCATGGACAATAAGATTGACAGTCTTCATCACTTTCTGGAATTCTTCTTTCAGATTTTTGCTCTTCATGTTTACTTTTGTGGGCACCCTGATAGATAAAATTTTGAATTTCTGCACTTCTATACAGGAAGTGTAAAATCTCAAGTACACGTTAAAATTTACTTCTTCTTTGTCCAAAATTCACGGCCCAAAAGTCTGGGCAAGAAGGCTGCGATTGTGTCGTCCGATATGAAAACGTCGTCACAATGGCAAAGTTGTCTCTTGCTTTCATGGGTCTTGTATTCTTTTCTCAGCTGGTCCAATGTTATCACCTTCAAAAGTGCATTAAAAAGAACCCGCAATAATTAAAACATTTAATTTATGGCAATTTTAATCAACAAAATATTATTAAAGCTGCCTACTCTTGTAATGCCTTCCACTCCTTTCAGCTTTAAGATATCTTTGTACATGACAACAGCTTTTTCATTGTCTGGACGTCCTTTCTTTTGCAAATCTTGTGCGAATAAGCAAACTCCTGATGTGGAAGGTATGGGGCTATGTCGTAAACGTCTGAAAAAGATTATAATTGTCATTTTATTTGCAAGCCACTCCAAACATTACTAAATGGTTATTCTTGTCGTTTAATATTATTGTACAATAATAACGTTATAATCAGAATTTGAATTTTACATTATTTTCGGCCTATTGTAGGCCTACATCTAATCGAACTCACATGCGAATTATTTTGTTCTTCTGGTGGTGTATTGGCGGTATTCTGTAAACTTCTAACGTCAGCTTGAAGTGCTTCTCTTCAGTGTCTTCGAAAATCCTTTTCTTGCCAAATTTCGGCGTTTGCAGGATCTTGAAAGCTACTGCGATGCCTTGCTTTACCTGCGGTCAAACGAAAAACGTGGCGTTAGGCCTAAAATTAACCCTAACCCCACTCAATTGCCCCACAAACGTAATATAAACGAATAAATAAGCTGAAATTCATACCGTTGTTTCTACAATGCCTGGTGATGGTTCAATGTCAAGTACTGTTCCGTCAGGAAATGCCATATTACAGGTTAAATCTTCAAATGAAATTGATTACAAAAACTGCATCCGTCCGAGAACGACGGCGTCAACGAGGACTGAAACTGAGGCATGCTGCGCCATCTATCGGTGAATGCGAGTACTACTACTGAACTATTGCGCCAATGAAAATTTCGCGGCAAGTTCAAAATAATTAATGATATGAGAATAAGTTATTAATACTCTCCTGGTTAGGAGAAAAATTACTTTGCTTGCAGCTCGTTCTAAATAGTTTGTTTATGAAATTGTAGATGAGTTTTTGTAAATCCATCGTGTCAAAATTAATTTCCAGGCAATTAACTAGATTTCAAAGGATTAATTAAACAACTTTATTATGCTAAATATTATTTGATTTATCGCCAAGGTGACTAGCCATGAGATTTTGTAGTACCAACCTAGGGTGTAAAAAAAAACAACAATTAAATTTACATGTTTATATTAATATAACTACATTTCGAAGATAAATATCTCACTTGTTATGTTCAGTCAACTCCAAGTTTTCATTGATTTCTTTCCCAAAATCCAAAGCATCTGTGTATCCAATTTCAATGGCATATTGCATACAGGCCTATAGACATTAGCAATAAAAGAAATGCATGTATTAATAAATAGCTAGTTGCGCGTACACATTTCTAAACCAATTTTCATGACACTTACAATTGCTTTGGGAGCATCCATTGCTTTTAAGCAGGCTTTTATAAAGGACTGCAATACAATGAAACTAAAAACATTTTTAAATATCATGTATTAGAATACAAATATCATTGCACAATTAATACGTATATACATGGCAAAACTTTAATTACCTGGGAATTCCTGAAATGCTAGATTGATTTTCAGTCAACTCTTTCATTATATCCCTAAATAAAAAAATGGCATTACACACAAGTTAAAAATAATAATTACAAAAAAGCAAGAATATAAGAAACTGAAATTCATGTATACGTACCATGCAGACTCAAATTTCCCTGCTTTTAAGCATGTCAGAAGAATATGTCCCAACATAGACCCAGTGAACCTATACATCACAAATAAAATGAACTATGATTGATGTAATGTTTCTTGCATACATTTAAATTTAATTAAATCAAAAGGACACTTACTGTAATTTACGCATATGATCTCTTGGCTGAGCATCAACACGACTTTTCACATTTAAGGCAATTGATGAAAACTGTTCTTCCATCTGGAATAAAAACATTATTTAGAAAAATAACACTGCTTTATTATTTACTGAGCAGAAATTATTTCACTTCATATAATTGAAAACTGAAAACCACATAGGTATTCAACTTACACCAGTTTCAGGTGTTGCTGCCGCAAGTAAACTCAACAGTTGTTCAATCAGGTTTTCCCTCCACGAATGTTCAAATGTGATCAAGTCTACATTGCAAATTAATCACATATATGACCAATCATATGGCATATAAATGGTAATTTACAATTTTACTAACCTGACCAAATCTGCGGAATATATTTATAACTTCCACTCATTCCAATTGCTTGCATTATTTCAAAATACACACTAGGCTCTGGAGTGTACACCTACAAGATAAAAGAAATATATTTAAACTCATATAATGCCAAGTAATCTAAGCAGACTTACTTACATTCGGCACATATTTGTTGTACATTTCAAAGAAATTGTCAATGTCGTCATTGGCACAGAGTACTTTGAAGAAATGTGAACTGGGAAAATTAATTTCCATGAGAAATTACACTACAATGTTACCAATTATTAAAACAAATCATTGCAATTTCATAAATTTACATTATTAATACACAGTAAGTTGCATGACATAGACTCATCATTTATAGAAGAAACAAACTTACTAATAAATTGATTCCTTTAATGAATCTCCAATCAGGTTGTAATTATTTGCATGGTTTAAAAGGTTGTTCACACGATGTGCAAGTGTTTTGTCTTGAAGATGTGTATGACACTGCATAGATTAAAACCCACATAAACATGTATAAAATTCCCATCTGTAATCTACTTTCAATAACGCAACACTTACAACTTCCATTGCGGTCACAAAAAAGAAAACTGTTTGAGAATAACAATATCATTAATACTACAATAATTAAATTAAAATCACTTCTATACATATTTATAAATACTTACCATCCTGTGGATCTCTGATTTCAATAGCTTTTCCATCCAGATAATTAATTATTTCGCAAAGTATTGTACTTATCGGACCTCCTGCGAAATTAAATTATTAGTGGCGTTCTAAAGTTTAAATTAACAATTGTTTGTAAACTAAACAAATACTTACTATCTCTACAGAATATGTTTAGCAGATAAGTATAGGATGCAAGTGATGGTTCTAATCGATTAAAATAACTGAAATTAGCATTATTAACATGTAATTATTAAGTATACGTTATATTAAAATAATTAACAACCAATTCCAATATTTTTCATTTCTGCTAAGGTCTGTTTGGCTATTTTCTTTGCAGGTCGCCAGAAACCTATTTTGGAAATCACATCCAAGATTGCGTTCAACGTTCCCAAATTTGGTGAAACATCTTCGGCTCTCATGCGTTTCAACAGCTCCTGCAATTGAATGTAAATGTGCCTTTTGAATGTAAATAATCACTTGAAATGATAAACATTTGAGTTTCGTACCTCAACCAGTTTCCATCTGCTTTCTGAATTTTCTTGCATGATCTTGGCAGCTCGAATAAGCGTGTTGTAAGTGTTTACGTCAACATGAAGATTCTTTTCCCTCATTTCTTCATATAAAGCCCAAGCACGTTCAGCTTGGAAGTACTGATTAAACAATTGTAATATGATCACATCTTTATGCGTAAAAATTAGGATGGCAAATATTATTAACCTTTCCCAGGCCTCGGATCATCGCCGCGTACGCACGGTTATCCTTAACGGACATTTTGTTGAAAATTGTCATTGCCAAACTGTCATCTCTAAAATTTTAATGAGAAATTCAATTAATTCCAAAGAGGAAAATGAATCATGAATGAATGCACATCAAAACATAGCACTTTACCTCCAAACCTTTTTCTTATCGGTACCAAAAGTACGTTTTGTCCAACGTTCCTGTTTCCAATATTTAAAAATATTAATTTATATAGCAATACAAATATTTAACAACTTGTTTATATAATTTACCTCGATATAATCTTCATCTGGTTCGTCAGAACTGTTGGTAAAGCAAAGTAATTCCAACAAAGACTGAGTAGTCTCATCATTCAATTGCACACCTTAAAATTATTAATATGCTATATTAATTTTAAACATAATAATCCATCAAAAAAACTGCGCAGTTAATATTAAAATAATATTCGTGTATATTTTTAAACAATGCCAACAAATTGATGATTTATACTACTGTATTTGAGTAATAAAGGACTTTTCAATTTGCCGCACAATATTAACTTTATATTATAAAATACATGGAACCACACGAGAAATTTTACTTGCCTCTGCTAGACAAGTTTTTATAAATGATAATAGCATTGGAAACTTCCGCTTTTTGAATAACATTCAGCAGTGTTGTTTCAGTGACATTGCATTTTTCATCGTACACCGGCTTCGCAGTAAAAGCCTGAAAATTGCAATAAATTGTCCAATGAAAACAATTTTGACAAAATTATATATACAACGTTGAATATCCAATGGACCTCGATTTTTGGTTCAGAAGATTTCTTCACAAAATATTCAGGATATTGCTGCAGAATCCATCTTGCAGCTTTCCTTCCAGATTCTTTAGAAAGTGCAAATGACCTCTATTCAAGTGAAATTGCAATGGGAAAAATTAGTGGCATGCACAATGTCATTTAAATATGTTTTTCAAAAAATTACTTTGGATATATTGCTTGCAGGTATGAAGAAAGGATCATCGTGAAATTTGTAATGAGGTGCAGTGTAGTCCTGGTAAACAAAAACAATATGTTCTATATACTATTTATAATTTGAGTAACCACAGTTATATGTTGCAGCAAAGCCAGCTTTAATACCGAAAGCAAATAAAAGTAAAAAAGTATTATTTTGGCACATTTGCTGAAACAATATGTTGTTATTTTTAAACGCATTTTACCTTGGATACAGTGGAAGCAAGAGCTTTCAAAATATCTGTTTTCCCTCTGAAATAAAAATAGTTCACTGGAACAGTTCAAATAAATACTAAAATTAAATATGATATAGATATGCGCGTTAATATGATTAAATATATTTACCTTGGAATTCTAAGTGGTGCGACAATGTCTTCGGGTTTTTCTTCCTCTAAAATAGAAAAACACAATGTTATCATCACATTTTATTTCAATTAAATTATTTTTTGCACACTTCTTCTTACTGCAAATTTCGGAATTTTGGTGCATGCAATTCGCCCTGTAAATGTGCCGCAAAGTGAAACCTGGCCAAGACCTGCACAAATTAGGTCCTACAATTAGTTATTCGTATCAGAATATGTTTTTTAAATGCATCAATTTCTTGAGCACGTGTTTACCGAATCAATTTCTCACGAACGAAACCAACGCCGCAAATGGAAGCCGCCATTTTGTCAACTGCATCGGGGGGCCGTTCCATAATTACGTTTACTTTGCAGAGTTTTGTAAAACTTTTAATTCACTCGATCCCTTGGAAAAATCTCAACTATACCACCCACACCTTCAATTAAGCAGTTTTACGGAAATAAAACATATTTAAAACGATAATATAGCTGGAATACGTACAATAATATAGGCTACATACATATGCATATAGTATATTACTTTATTATTAAAATTATGGGATATATTAATTAAAATTACATTGTACATAGCTATGGTTTTTGTGGCCAGGAACGGTAATAACAAGTTTTAACAGCAACAAATACAGCAATCATAAAAATAATTATTATAGTAAAAATTTCCCCAATTATGTCCAATAACAAATATTGCATCAAATTCAGGTTGTCTGCCTTGCTCTTCAAATGATGGGCTCCTTTGTGTCGTACCACATATTCTACCCAGAATGCACCTGTTTCACGTGGACTTCTCATTGTGTCACGACTCAATGCAGAGTATTTTTGTGCTTGAATCCTGAAACTGAATATTTAAAAGCAAATTAAATCATATTTCTTGATGTATCCTGATTATGCATGCATATTCCAACAAAGTTCCAAAAACACTACATGTATATATGTTATATAGTAATTTGCAATAAATATGGATGCCCAGGTTGCTAAAACTGCATAATTGCATAATATCTTAATAATTAAGGATATAATTTGGAATTATACCTGCTGTTATTAATCATTTGTGAAATTGTTTCATAAACAATATCAGCTGTCAAAGTGCGCCAATCCAAAGTCTTTGCAATGCCCATTTGTACAGCTTTTAACAGGTTGTTATCCCTGTCAACTCCCAAGGGAAAACCAAGAACAGGCACACCATGGTAAATAGCTTCCTGCAGGCTCATTAAGCCACCATGCATAATTGCCAACTTGCAAAATGGATGTCCTGCAATGTCCAATAAATTAGTATATAAATTGAGATATCTGAACGTTCACTGTCATTTGTGTCTAATAATGCCACCGAGTAGATCTTGCTGCGGAAGCCATTTTGAAATCATGACATTTTCTGGTATATTGCCCTTGATCCCTTCAATTTTCCATATAACACGTTGTTTTAATCTTCCAAAACCTTGCAATAATGCATCTAATATGAATTCAGGCATTTCATTCCCATCAACAGCAGAACCCAAAGAAAAGACAATGAAACCATTGGCTTCAGAGTGTGCAACATAATCTGAAAACTCCTGTTGAGGAAAATAATTATCTTCACAATACGTTACATTGTAAAATCTAAGGTAGAATATAACACCTAGAATAACATATTTACACCTTTGGTAAAGGATTAGCTGGTCTACAATGGATCCCTCCAATGTCGATGACATTAGGCATCTGAGGTCTTGCATTTTGGAAAGACACATGTTGATTGACAAGAACAAGAGAAACATTGTTTCTCATGTCTTGCAATGGTGGTATATCTGGGAAATATTCTGCAACGACCTTTTCCATGGTTGGAATAACCATGTACCACATAGACGCCGAAAGTGCAAAATCAGTTGCTGCATTTATGAATCTTTCAAGGAATGTAAATGGCGGCTGGGCCCTTCCCATAATGCTGGGCACATAAGAATGTGGAGTGGGAACGTTGAATTGCCAAGCTGTTAGGTGTAGAAGTAATGGAGGTGATATGAGAACTATGGGTGCTCCTAAGTTATATGCAAATGGTAAGAGAATTTCGCTAGTAATTGACAAAATGACAACATCATAATGGCGTCCAAGTGTTGCTTTGGAAAACCGAATGAACTCTTTGCTTTCAAAAATCGACCTGAAATAATATGATGAAATAAAGTTATATTAATAAGTACAGATTTACCTTGTAGTTATACAGTGGGTTATTTCTTTTTAAATACAACTCATTAGTAAAAATGTCAATACAGGTGTCTATGACAATGTACAGTATATTCAAAAGTGTATAGCAATAAATGGGAATTAGAAAATATTTTCATACTGTACAGCGCAGCATTTGACATTTTGATTTATACATTTTTAAAAGTTATAGTATTTTAATTGTTAATAGCAGAGAAAATGGAGTTGACTGTAAACAAACCAACTGTATCATATTTCAATGTTCCACAAGAATACCTTACGCTATCCTCCAATTCTTCAAAAATGGTATATAAATTCATAAAAGTTGCAATTTTACTGCTACTCTCATCGAAAGGATTACTTAATGTGGACAAAGGGTCGGAAACATCATCCAGCACATATTCTTCAATTCCCTGCAGATTACTAGGACAAATGGACAATAGTGTAATGTTGTGTCCTCTTGCCATTAGTTCTTCCAAAAGTGGTCTCAATACAGTGAAATGACTTTTAGTTCCCAGAGATAACATTGCCAAAATAGAATAAGTGCTGGCCAAGCTAGGAAGTAATATCATTACAGCCACAACTACAAGTCTTGGATGCATAATAGTTTATCTTCAATATACTGGAATAATACAGTGCATAGTGAATTAAAATGTCTATTGCTAAATATCATTATAGCTAAATGATGTAAATATGCTTCATACCTTTATTCACAGATGAAATATTGAACACCGAGAAATTAACTGTGATTGTGAAAGCATACTCTTCTCATAGTAGTATACTTGGTTAGTACATTGTAATAGTATTATGTATTTAATTGTAGATATGAAATGAACGATATGGACTCGAGATCAAACATCAAATTCCAAATATCCAAAGATATAGTGAGTTGAGAAAAAACAAAACCTAGATTTACTTTTCATGTAATCATGTTATATAAATTAACACCTGTAATCAAATTTCCTGATCGAGGTAGGAATGTAACTTTGATAATAGCAGGAAATAATGTTTTAACAATATATAACTCATTGTAAAACAAACAGTTTAAATTTATATTTATTAGGATACTTAAATTGTGCACAATACACACACTATGGCTATGAAAACATCAATCACACAATTAAAGCTTATATTACGTGTGTTTTAATTTAATTCCCTTGGAGAATTTTCTAGTTGAGGCTTGTGACCAGTTGTAACAGGTCTTAAAAACAGCATATGTTAACATAATACAAAATAATATAAAAATAAAAAGTACTGCAATTATGTCTAATAACAAATACTGTATCAAATTTAGATTTTCTGTTACACTCTTCAAATGATGTGCTCCTTTGCGTCGTGCTACATATTCTACCCAGAATGCAGCTGTTTCACGTGGACTTCTCATTGTGTCGCGACTCAATGCCGAGTATTTTTGAGCTTGTAGCCTGTAACTGAATTAATAAGACAATTAAAACAAAACAGAAGCCACCATTTATGGGCATGAATATTACTGAAACTTCATCATTATGCAGAACATTATAAACTTACTAACATATAGATCTAACATGGTTCTAAACATAGTGTTTTGCATATAGATAACAGTGTAATAATTTGTACCTATTGTTCATTTTTAGTTTAAGCATATGTACTTCTTAATGCATTTTAAATGTAAGTCATGTGTAATTAGTTTTTCTTTACATTGCTGCCAGATCTATACCATGATATAGTTTGCATAAAAATGTAACAGCTTGATTTGGGATATTACCTGTCGTTTGATATCATCTGGGAAATAGTTTCAAAGACAATATCAGCTGTTAAAGTACGCCAATTCAAAGTTTTTGCAAAGCCCGTCTGCACAGCTTTGGCTAAATTGTTATCCCTGTCCAGTCCTAAGGGAAATCCAAGAACAGGCACACCATGGTATATTGCTTCTTGAAGACTCATTAAACCACCATGCAAAATAGCCAGCCTACAATATGGATGCCCTGCAATATGAAATCCATTAATTTTTATATTTCAAAGTTGCACACCTAATCAGCCATCAAAAGACATCACCCAGTAAATCTTGTTGCGGAAGCCATTTGGAGATCAGTACATTTTCCGGTATATTTTCCGTGATTCCCTCAATCTTCCAAATAACACGTTGTTTTAATCTCCCAAAACCTTCCAGTAGCGCTTCCAAAATGAATTTAGGCATTTTGCTACCATCAACCGCGGAGCCCAAAGAGAAAACCACAAAGCCGTCTTTTGATGCCGGTACAAAATCTGCAAATTCCTGTTGAACATAATATTGTTCCATGATAATGCGCTTTATAAACTACTGTTTAACATCCTGATTAGCATATATGCAAACCTTCGGCAAAGGGTTTGCTGTTTTGCAATGGATCCCTCCAATGTCGATGACATTAGGCATCTGCGGTCTTGCATTCTGCAAGGGCACTTGTTGATTGACAAGCAGAAGAGAGATGTTCCTTCTCATTTCTTGCATTGGTGGCATATCTGGGAAATATTCTTTGGCCACCTGTTCCATTGCAGGCGTTGTTATGTACCACATATAAGCTGTCAGTATATAATCAGCCAATGCGTTGAGAAATCTTTCGTAGAGTGTAAATGGTGGTTGGGTCATCCCCATAATGCTGGGCACATATGAATGTGGAGTGGGAACGTTGAATTCCCATGCCAATTGAGGTGCAAGTAATGGAGGTGATATAAGAACTATGGGTGCACTGAAATTAGATGCAATTGGCAGTAGAAAATCGTTCACATTGGCTGATAAAATGACAACGTCAAAATGGCGCCCAGTTATGCGCTTGGAAAAATTTGTAAACGCTTTGCTGTCGAAAATGGATCTGGAATGTTTAAAAATTACAATGGGATTATTCACAATTGCTTAAAATTAATTTGAAAATATTTATGATTACCTTATGGTATCCGCAAACAATGTCCTATATTTCCAAAACATTGTAAATTTATTGCTGTCATTTTCTTCAAAAGGATTGTGGAGTGATGAACTGTCTATAATATCCTCCAATACAAATTCCTCAATGCCCTGCAGATTACTAGGGCACATTGACAACAATGTAATGTTGTGACCTCTTGTGACCAATTCTTCTAAAAGAGGTCTGAGCACAGTAAAATGGCTTTTAGTTCCAAGAGCCATTAATGCAAGAATAGAATAACCATCACTAGAAGCAGGTAGTAGAAACAGAGTAGAAACTACTATTATTGGCAACAGTATTTCCAAATGCATAGCACTACTCTTGATATCACTAATAGAAGATTAATCTTTCAAAAAGCTGAAATGGAATGGTAACATAAGAAAGCAATATTATATTAATGAACGTAAATTTATATATGCATTACCTTTTATCCCTAAGACGATATACAACACACTGAACAGCTGTTCAGTGAATGCTGTTATTGAGCAATATAACAATTACAGATATAGTAAACGTGTAGATATGGAACCGAGGTCAACATTCCACTTGTTCCAATAAAGATAGTTTAGAAATACCATACTGTATATCAAAGTATATATACGGGTTATGTAGACAACACATGGCTCAAATAAAATCTTATTTTGTACAAGATTGAAGCATTTCATTAAATGATGTATGGGCTATATAAACACATCCCAACAATGACTTGAATATCATTATTTTTTAAATTTGCAACAACTCTCATATAGTCTCATTCACTATGTTTCACACGTTTTCCAGATGCAGCTAATTAGCTTATAAGGAACCATTGATCTGAAGACATCACCATGTCAAAATTTTAAAACAACCGAATGAAAGTTGAACGAACACATTATATAGTTATCTTATAAGATTCCAGATTGTAAAACTCTTTGTTATACATATACAGGGTGGAACAAAAGTCTGATCACTCTCACGATACATTTTGAAGTAGGGCTATTGATATTTCATCGTTTAGTAGGTTCACCCCATGTTTAATTAGAGTTTTAAAGCCACAACGATGGTATATGCCATAGTATTGAAGTAACATCATGACATTTCAGGTCCTATGCAGAATTAAGAGCACCTGTTTCATGACTTCTCATTTCTTTTATGCAGAAGATTGCAATATGAACATTTTACAACACCCCAAACATAATGCTATATATATTATGTGCCTGCAGGTCAATGTTGGTATCAATGCTCTTGAATGTACATTATACTTTCAAGTTCCACTGATCCTTTTTATTGCACTGTTTACATATTTTGTGTACATAAAAAACTCCAATAAAAAATAACTCCAATAGAGTTTATAGCCTGGAAAGTACTATATGACATTCGCAATTTTAATTCTTTTTGCAAACTTTGCAATTTGAAAAGTAGAAATACAAAATCCAGCAAAATGAAATACCTACATATTAGTAAATCGGGTTTTGAATTCAGCAATGCAATAATTAAAAAAATTACCATTTCAAAATATAATAGAATATTGTTTTTTGATCAGTTAATTCCATAACAATTGAACCCAAGTTGAACGCACCCGTATATGAGGCAATTAATATGTTGGTTATTATCTGCCAGCAGGTCAATGCTGCATATATACTTGAATAGCAGTTCCACTGACCCTCTTGTTTACCCCCTTTTATTGCCTGAATTAAATTCTATTTGGCTTATATAAACACAGCAATGCCTCTAATGGAGTATACTGATATCCATCAGACATTTGCAGGCAATCAGAAGAGATTGAAGCAGCTAAACAACATTTACAATGAAATTCGCCATTTTTATCCTCTGCGCAATCTTTGAAATTTGCAAAGGTAAAAGTCGTGAATTCCAATATAAAATTGTTCCCATATTTATCAATACTATTTTCTAGGTAATATGACTATGGGCGAAATAAAGATCAAGTGGGGAATAGGGCTAGTGACACCTGAACAGACAGCTACTATTTTACCACCTATTACTCTTGAAAGTAGGTAAAAACAATATGATTTCCACAGTTGAAATATCAATAAGGGTAATAATTAATTCCTTGCACGATTTTTGCCATTTACAAAGTATTTGATGATCAATTGTGCAGGATAACAGGTAATATATCACGGTTCTGAATTCAACATTGCATGCAATGAATGAAAAGTTTTTGTCATTTTTCAGCTATTTCCAATGAAACTAGCAATACCGAGATACACATATCCAAGATATCGGTATTATGTGATATAACAGTAATAACTGAATTCGCAAAGTTTTTTAACAGAAGCATACCTATAATAGGTGGGTAAAATCAAAATGTTTTTCGCAGTACTTAGTTTTCGCAATAGTATACTTAGAGCGAATTTCTAGCTTCAATGCTGTGTGTTTAATTATTTTGCAAAATTTCAGGTTCACTATTCTCACAAGTCAACCCTTCACTCGACGTCCTGCAGGCTGATTTATCGATTACCTATATATAGGCTATACATTGTAAGTTTTCCGGATTATGAATAAAATAATCCACTCTTGATAAAATATGTATATGACTGATTTGCTCGGAAAGTTGACAGTTTAATTTGCGGCGGAATGAATTATTATCTTCCTGATCTCCTGTGTCCTATTTGTTACATCAATTTTTTAACATATCTTATAAGATTCCAGGTTGTATAAAGCACTTTGTTATATACGTATACAGGGTGGAACAAAAGTCTGATCACTCTCACGACACATTCTAAGTATTGATATTTCATTGTTTAGTATAGTTCACCCCATGTTTAATTAGAGTTTTAAAGCCAACGATGGTATATATGCCTATATTGAAGTAACATCATGACATTTCAGGTCCTATGCAGAATTAAAAGCACCTGTTTCATGACTTCTCATTTCTTTTATGCAGAAGATTGCAATATCAACATTTTACAACACCCCAAACACAATGCTATAGATGTGCCTGCAGGTCAATGTTGGTATCAATGCTCTTGAATGTACAGTATACTATCAAGTTCCACTGATCCTTTTTATTGCACTGTTTACATATACAGGGTGTTCAGAAAGTCTGGTCTTTTTGCTAATATCTTGGAATTGATGTGAATAATTGCAAATATAATGACGTTTCCATCCGTAATATATCATTGGGGTCATCCATTGGTGACGATATTTTTAACCTTGGAACATTCCATCAAGGTCATTCCAAATTTATCTTTGCCAGTTTTGAAGATAGGCGGGTTGTATAAATTACAGATATTTGACCAATGTAATTTCAAACACATTGGCGAAAACAGATTTGAAATCTGCAAAGGAACAGAGGAGTAATCACAACAAATCATATGCATTTGCCACCAAGTTGGCACTACACTGTTGATAACAAATGCTATACAGTGAATCACTACTGCACTCCTGTACCCTTTCCAACATACACAATAATGGGCAAAATGGAAGTTGTTGCTTTACATTTCCTGAATCCTTGTTGCCATTATGGATTTATTTTCTAAACTTAATATTAGACATTGTGACATGTAGTACCTTCGTATATATACTTAACAATATTAAATTATAATTTTCATTTGTGGCTTGCATCGTTTGTGTCAGGGTCCTGATACACAGCTCAATATGTAGGGTACATTGTTATGTATGTAGCGATTGAGGTTGCTTTTATAATGGCTTATACATACATAAGCTCTCAAAATATGTCATTGCCATATTTTGCATTAAACAGGAACACAGACTAAACAATTGTACTGTAAATGGATGGCAACTATCCCGACAAACTTTCTTGCTTTGTTGTTGAAAGAAAACAATCAATCCCAAACATCGGTCAAATATCTGTAATTTATACAACCCACCTATCTTCAAAACTGGCGAAGATAAATTAGGAATGACCTTGACGGAATGTTCCAAGGTCAAAATATCGTCACCAATATGGATGTTTCCCATATTACAGATGGAAACAGCATTCATTACATTTACAAACGTGCATTACAATTAAATTGTGATGCAGCTACCATTCATATTTTAAAAGGTCTTGTATTGCAAATACATTTCAACAACTTATAAATGAAAAGTAGGCTACAGATACGTTGGTATATGGTAATCAATGCTTCCACTGAAACTTAATTGAGCTCAAAATTTACAATATTCACTTCAAATCAACATACTATGCAAACATAGCATTGACGTGTATGTATGCTGATGTGGACAGCGCATATATTACCTATTTTATTGTTGATTTTTGAAAAGGAAAAACTATGATCAAGTTCTGAATCGTGTGCAATAATATTTGCACACATCAATTAAACTGCTGCACAGTGTCGTTCATCAGCAGCAGTGTTCCACGAAGCTCTGACGTATGATTCTTGTTTATGTAATGACGATTTTATATAGCGAAATCCATTTTATGACGTAGGTATACGTATACAGTTTGCAATTGTTTTAACTTGTATATAAACACTGCTCCACTATTCTATAGAACATTCATCTATTAAATAGTATTGTTATACTACAGAAGAGAATATAGCAGCAGACAATTATAATGAAATTCACAATTTTCATTTTTTGCTCTATCTTTGCAATTTGCAAAGGGCAAGGTTTGCCCTTCACTTTTCCCACTCTCCCCACTCTTCCAGGTCTTCAATTTTTCTGCCCGTTCATTTGTAAGTCACTTTCTATGATAAATTGAAATCTATTATATGTTATTCTCCTAGCTCATTGGTAACAATTATATTTCAGCTCCAATTTGTTCCGGCATACTCGACATTTGCCCAAATTTAATGACTTTAGCTCAAACGTGTACTGACTTCATAAGTAAGTAAACCAAATGTTCTTGAAATATTAGTTTTCAATGGGAAAAGTTATCATTTTCTGATTGTGATATTGCAGATACATTTTGTACACCTTTGAAAGCGGCTTTAGGTTGCACTGCATAAGCATGAATTTTGTATTCATGTTCTTGTACGTTGAAAACAACTGTCACTGATTGTAATTCTTTATCCATGTTTCACCATTGTTTTCCATAAATTAATACCATTATTTACTGTATAATTTTGTGTTAATTAAACTGTTTGAATTCTGACACACATATTTTGTTGAGATGTATATGTTGAAGAGTTTATAATGACGTCGATTCGCAAATATTGTAAGTTTGACAACAATTTGTAAAAGTGTGACAAAATAAACATCATGTTTTCAACTCCATGCACTGAACATCTTAATCGAGTGTCACTTATATGATATAGCTACTACATATAAGGTTTCCTGACCAGAGATTAAATAAGCTGCCATTTCGGATATATTAAACCTAGATTATATTATTACAAGAAAACTAAGAAACTAAGAAACAGGTATAATCTTCAAGCACCGCTCATGTTATACTATCTCCTACTTTAGAAATTCTTGGTTATATATCATGCTATTAAATAGAAAATTACATCATACCACATTTGTTTTGTATGACAGAAAAGGGATGAAATGGTGTATAACTACCCTGCATTGCACATTTCCTGAATTAAGAAATGAGTAATAAAGTGCATAAAATGGCTATTTGAGTGGTTAATCCAACGCTTCCAATTAATTAAACTTACTTAAACCCCAAATGCAATATGGTTTTGGAATTTGAACACTGTTGGGACAGTATAATAGACTATAAAATTTGATGGAATTTATTTAGTGCATTTAGTTAAATTCTTAAGAAACCATATTCATCAAATGCAAATATTAAAGTTATCAAGCCAGAAGAAAACAATTAATTTGAAATTGACCTGTTTGTTCACATTAAGCAAAAATCGAAAAATTTAAGATACAAATTAAATGCATATGCATGCAGTAATATTTGCACAAATACAGCTTCATGCGTTCAGCAGTTTTCCTAGAAACTTTGACGTTATATTGTTTATTTGAAACCGATATTATTCCATATTGTGAAAGCCATTTAGTGACGTACGTAGTTTCGTTGTTTTTGTATATAATATAAACTGAGCACTTGGTTACATTTTAGAGCAGCATTTGCAGGCCTACACAAGAGAGCACGCAGCAGATAGAACAATGAAACTCACACTTTTCATTTTGTGCTCTTTCTTAGCAATTTGCAAAGGACAACAAATGATATTTATGCCAGTGCCTGCGAATTTGACAGCGGCAGCGGGCCCTCTTCCTACTGATCCCATTATTACAGATCCCACGGTCCCTATCTGCCAGTTGATTGGTAAAGTCACTTTATATAATTCAATAATGTATCAATTAAAAATGGTCTATCATATTATAAACAATTATATATTCGATCTATATAGGGAATGCTTGTATGACGGCAGACAGTTTTTGCCAAATACTACCAGACAATATTTTTAACATTCCGGCTGTTGACGTATGTAATTTTATAGTAGGTAAGTGGTACCAAAATGACTTGTAATATTAATTTTCAATTGTATAAATTCATTATTCTGTGCATGTGATATTGCAGGTGGAGGTTGCGGACTGTTGAGTGGGCTTTGCTTTTCCCCAATGCAGTAAAAGTTTTTAGATTGTGAATAAAACCACTCCTCATTAAACTTAAAACTGAACTGCTACTATTAAATTAGTATTATACCTTCATCGATTATAATTATTTACCCTCGTTTTCCGGCTTCTTAATTATAAAAGAATTGAATATGTAAGTGTACAGTAGATATAAAATAGCAAAATTACATTGCAAACATAATCGTCATTGCTGCATGTGCACACCTGGCATACGTCACCACCCAAAAATATTATAACTATATAGCTGGAGGATGTAACATATTGGCAAGTTGAAAATAATATTAATCGCATTACTTATATGCAGCACAATGATGTAGGCTATATACTGCAAAGGGATCAGCATATGAAATAATGAACGTGATATTGATGTAAAAAATAAAAACCAAAAAAGTTGTGTTCAATTGCAATTCAATTAAATGTTACAATTTCCAGCTTTAAAAGTTGGCCGCATCATTTTGAGTATAATAAAATATTTGCATATCATTATAAAATGAACTGTACACGAGTGCTCTGAGAAACCATGATATTCATGACAGTTCATGGTGATGTTATACACCATACATTTTAATGTCAATTTAATTTTGCACTCTTAATTTGCTAAAATTCCCATACCAAAAGATCAATATGGAAGTGAAGTAAACATATTGAGGTGCTATACAGGGTGGCACAAAAGTCCATCATGTTGATTTAACAGTGGAATGGTTAGAGATAGCTTTGCTAAAGTTGAACAAGTGAATATAAAGTAGGTGGTGAGGATTCCGAAAATCATATGGCACATGACCTTGGACCCCAGCTTCAAGGTCAAACAGATACCAGCTTTGTCATCTGTTCCGTTATGTGGGTAGTGTAAATTACAAAAACCAAGCCAACGTTATCGTGAACACGTTGCTGAAAACAGATTACAAATTGGTGGTAAAATGAAGGAGTAATCGCCATTTCAGTTTTGTTGCTGCCCCTGAACAGCGAGTTCGCCATACAAACAGGGATGCGTTGCAGTGAAGCGCAACATGATCGTGGGTAGTATATTGTATATTCTGTTGCAATGCATCAGTGGGTACAGAAATGTGTGTAAAACAATTAAGTACTTGCTGGTTATTCGGATAAATGTTGGCATTCACATCCATTAATCAGTGACATCATATTAGCTGAGAGCTGCATAACATGATGACAAGTTTGATATAGCCATGCAATTACGTACATTAATTTATTATTGCATGATATTGAAACACATTGAATAAGTATATCACAAAGGTTATCACAAATATATTAATATTATTGCGCAAAAATATTAGTATCTCAGGACTGCTTTCATTTTGTAAGGCTTCGGCATTGCCAGCACCCCTTGATGCATTTTAACCAAATCAGGAAGGATATCATCATCTGGAGGCAATAGGCGAAACCTTTGCAGAAGGTGTGCACAAATCAGGAAAATTTCATTGTTTGCAACATCCTGACCCATGCAAGCTCGACGGCCTGCCATATGATAAAGTTAATCAATTCTAATAGTATGGAAATAAAATAAAATGGTATATTCTCATTTAGGCTACTCACCAACTGAGAATGGCATGTAAGTATCAGGCCTAGTCATGGAACCATTTTTAGCAATAAAATGATCCGGATTAAATTCAAAAGGTTTTTCCCAGGATTCAGAATCACGATGGAATAACCAAGGAAGACCAAATACAAAAGCATCTCGAGGGATGAAGTAACCTTCCAGAGTTAAGTCTTTGCATGCACGGTGTGGTGCACCTGATTTGCAATATATGAAATCAAGCTCTAGGCAATAATCCCAAATAATCATACTACTTTCCTACATTATACTTTGAACTGTGAAATAATTGCAACTGCAATGAAGTGTAATAAAGCCCACGTACCTAATGGCAACACTGATGCAAATCTGTGTGTTTCAAAAATGCAAGCCTCAAGGTAATTTAGATGAGGTCGGTCATCAAGTGATGGCTCACGATTTCTGCCAATAACACTGTCCATTTCTTTATGGATCTAAAATAAGCAAAAACGATTTCAGTTTTCACATCAGCCAGTATAAAAATTCACTAAATCATAGAAATGCCACATGTTCTAATTGCAAATTATTTTATTTGACATTAATTATAAAACCTACTCAGCATAAAAGTTTACACTTTGACAGTTACACACATAAACATCCTTTATATTTATAAACGTAATATACCTAGAACATTTGGCATTTATATATATATCATAAAAATTACTTTGTCTTGTATATTTGGATATTTTGTAAGGGCCAAAACTAACCATAATATGGTTGTTTTGGTAGTTTCCAATCCGGCTGACATCAGATCGCCAAGAACCATTTTCAATTGAAATTCTAGAACAAGAATTTCCAAACAACATTACATTTTGCAGCAAAATAACCTTTAGGATTGTGATACTAATTGCAGGATAATGTATTACCAGTGAAATAGGTGTCTTTCTTTCCTTCTTTTGCATCTTTACGCATCTCTATTAGGAATGAATCAATCAAGTCTCTGGGTTCGTTCCAATCAATTGTTTGTCGATGTTCTTCAATAATGGGTTTAAAGAAATCACATGTATTTTGATGTCTTTGCCTCAGAATTTCGGAGATTGCCTTAAACCGTGGCAATTTAACCAATATTGGGATAAATGTCGCTGCAGATATTTCATCAATTATCTTAAACGAGTCGTCGTTGGCGTTAATTTCTTTCATGGCCCTTTCGTCATATAGATCAAAAGTTGTGGACATTGTAGTTGAAACCAGTGTGTTGAAAACGGTGAACCCCAAAAGGCGGGATATATCGAAAGTCTGTCCATTTAGGTTTTCTATTTCAGAGATGAAGATGCTGATGGCTCTGAGTGCATTGTGTTCAAAGCAGACTTTATCTGATGAAGTCTTGCGCAACATGCCCAAATCTCGAAGTACCCCATAAACAAATTGACGCTGTGAACGCCAAAGTTCACCTTCTGAAGATACAATTCCTATCAAATAAAACCTACCTGTAAATTCTATGCATAAAATTATAATACAACTCTTCCAAATATATTGCACGAATACAAACGCCATGTTATATGATCTGACCACTCACCATGACCCTTGACGATATCCTCAACAACTGAAACTTGACCTCTTCCTGTCAAGTCCTCTCTCTTGAAAGCTTCTCGTAATAGTTTGCTGTCAGCAATAAAAACCTTAAAAATTAAAACAAAAAGCATAATGCATTTGATCAGCATTGACTGCATTTCAATATTGCCACCAAAATCACGATTTCAAAAATAAGATTATTATAATTATACTTATTAAAGGTGAACTGACATGGACTCTGAACTGTACCCTTTCTGGCCAATCATGGAGACTAATTGGCCAGTAGTCCCAATTTACCCAATGGCAGGGTTGGTCATAGTCCACTTTTACCGCCATGTCAGTTCACCTTTAAAAGTCATGCAGTTATTTTTTACACAGTATTATTTATTTGCAATATATTTAGCTCACATTGTTTGAAGCTCCAATTTTCACACTGAATATCGGTCCATATTTCTTGGCCATTTCTATGAACATCATGTGAGGGTCACTCTTTTTGTACATTATCAAAAATGGTAAGTAGCCCACAAAGGGAATCCAATTTCCCAATGGGCCAGGTGGCATCCGAAGACGCAGTTGGATATGTTGTATCAATAGGCGAATTATGCATGCAAGTACGCATAATATTAATGTTGTTTGAACTATTCCACCTGTAGAAGATGACAACACTTCAAAGAACGCCATTGTTCAGTGAACTGTAATTATAAAGAAAAATTTAAACAAATTAAATCTCTATAATAATATAGTACATATTCTTATATTGTAATTCTTACATTTATATATTTTTTCAAACAATTTCTAGATATAAGATATTGAGAAATACATATATGCGAGTCTAAGTGTATGTAAATACCATGCATATACGACCTAATGAATATTAAATTACAGAGAATATCTGATTGCAAATGAATTGGAACAAATTACATGTAAACAGCAATATTAAGTAAATTACCTAATTTTGGGGGAAACTATACAGCAGTAATTTTCAAACGTTGTTCCCCAAGCGTGTTGATAAAGTTTGTTATCGTTTGGCCTTGACAAGGAAGTCACGCAAACCTTTTTCATGTTTGCTGCCAAACTCATACACGCAATTGAAGGCCACACCAAGAACATGTGACTAATAAAGCAATCATGCATCACCCGTTTACATCACTATTTTATTCAGCGCCCAATAAAACTTTATAAACGAACTAATAAACTTTTAAATGTATTCAAATATTGTTTACAACAAAAATGCAAAATGTAACATACCAGTAATTAACATATTATATATAGGCTGGATGATCAAATGAAAAATCAATGTTGCACCACTTCTGATATTATATACACATTAATTTAAAATTGAAAGCACAAAATTCTGGCCAACTAAATTAGGTCATACAAATATAACTTTGAAAAACAACCTCTAATTTTTTTCTAAATTTTAATTGAATATAACAAGTAATATATAACTGAAAACTGATTTTGTGTGTTAGCAAATACTGTATCTCTAATATGCAGGGTATACTCAGCGAGATAATAATTATAAACCAAATTCCCTGATGTAATTTCCATGATTTCCAGGTCATTGTTTTTGGAAAATTTTAAAATCATAGCAATTGGGATATTTAGAATAAAATAAAATGTATTGCATATTTACTGGTTTTTCGAAAAGTATTACATACATTATATTTGAAAATGAGAGTTAAATGTTCATCTAGATGGGAAATGTTTAATAACATTAGAAATTGTCCATAAAACCTATTCCAGGTAATTAATGATATCAGTGTTTATTTCCATAAATTTACCTTCATTTTCGGATGACTATACCTATACAGTATGAAGTCATACTTGTGTACAGTCAGAAACAATAATATGGTCATTCTCATATATTTGTACACCATGACCTGTTCAGTTTTTCCAAACATGAAACATTATAATATTTGTTATTAGTAATGAAGTTTCCTTTGTAATAACAGACAAATTTCCTATATAAATGTCCACTGTTGAATATCTGTACAACACAATTCCATACGCTACATATATTCCAGCATCAAACAGCTAGAACATAAACCAAAAATGAAAATCGTTGCAATTATTTTCTTAGCAACTGTTTCTCTATGTGAGGGACAACCAGGAGGTCTGAGTATGAATCCTAGTCCCTGCCTCATCATTGGTACAGTATAATAATTTCTTCAATTCAATATTAAATAAGATTAAAATCCTTTTGCTTATTATATTGTAATTATTTTGCAGATAACATTTGTAAGGGTGTACTTGGCATTTGCGATTTACTACCAGCACAGATGTTCGGAGTCCCTTCACCTAAAATGTGTCAGGATTTCATAAGTAAGTATGGAACCTCAACCATATATGGACATTTAGTCTGGCCAGACATACCGTTCACTAAGTTATAGTTTTTAAAGATTTTGTAAATGATGAGTGAAAAAATTATGTATTTCAGATCCAATTTGTACCTCACTGAAGGACATGTGCAGTAAGACATTTCCACCAACTACACAAGCCAATAATACCAAGTGAAAATGCATAAGAAACAGGATTGTTCCTGCAATATTTGTTATACCTAGTCGAATTATATCTGTATAACCTGTATCACTAGCACAGTTATACTAATTCTAAGTTTCTGTGAATAAATATACCCGCAATATATGTATATAGTTTTGTAAATTTATTTTTATATCTTGTTCCCTGCATTCCACTAACCCGTGAAATCACACAAACATATAGTATCCACACACGTATCACAAAACAAGGCAACCACAAAAACCACATGTGTATTATAACAACATATAACACGCAATGTATACGATCATTATAATCGATATATATTTATTAAAATAACTCATTCAATAATCGCAAACTGCTTTTAAAATATTCAATTTGCCTGAATAAAAAACAATTCATGTTTCCTAATCAGCTATCACTATATACATAGTTGATCAGAGTACAATTAAACCAATGTTTCCCAGAATATTTCAAAATCCAGCTATTCAATAATATTGAAACGTTTGCAGATATACGAGATTAAAATTGCACGTCATATAGCCACGTCATATTGCACAATTCTTCTCAGAAAAACATCCAATTACAAAACAATAACTGCAATTTGTTCCATATACGTATATTGCGTATTTTTATGAAATATGAAAAGTGCCATTTTATGAAACAAATTTTAGTATTTTTTTATAGGGGAAATGGCAAAATGTCCTTATTGGAGCCAAATAATCTATACAGCAGGAGACCTGCAATTATCTTACGACATGCAGAAGTTGTTCAATATATAGGTACACAATATTAGTTTGTAAACTGAATTTGGATTTGAAAAACGAAGTCTTACATGTCATGCATGGCATGCAAGAAACTGTGTTGATACTTTTATACAATTATCCAATTTGAAATTTAAATTGTAGGATTTAGGATTATACGTGGGCCATTCGGAAAGTATTAGCCGTTTTTTATTTCTAAACACAAAGTGCTCATTTGTCAAGTCAAATGTTAATAACCAACACGTTTAACATGAACATTAAAGTATAATAATTGGTACTAAAGCAAAATGTATTATGTAAATTACAAAGCAAGGTTATAGACATGAAAACAATGGTAATCATGTGTCCCTTTTTGATTGTATACAATCAAAATAAGTTTTGAACACAGTCCACTCACTGATTGAATGAAGACCATATCACCATTCGTCTACAAACAATTGTATAAACATATAAATAAACTGTGTCATATTTAATATCCCAATCTGTTGCCTTGTATTCCACTAACCCAGGAACAATTTTTTACTAAAAATAACACATTAATTAGGTTTCACTAAATTACACCAAAATACCAAATTTTTGATGACAATTAACACACTGACACAAAAATAGGTCAGCTAAGCAAATATGTCCAACCTAGCTAACAACCTTTGCAATCTTTATTTAAAATATTCTATATTTGTGAAGATTTATTTTTAGAAATGCAACTCAGAATAGTACTAAACAGTTTTTGCATCATTTACTCTAAATTCATTCCTGTCATCCAACAAGTAGAGCTAAAACAAATGTATCCAACAAAAGCACAAATTCAGTTATTCAATCAATATCTAATTGTTTTAATTAACTCCTTAAAATATATTGCCATAAAATTACTTTACCACATCGTTAATTATTAGAACAAAACGTTTACAACAAAAACATTCAAATTCTCATGTTTATACGGTATCGCCTAGCTAGTATGACATGTACTGCAGGTGTTCACTGTGTTGACAGAGATCATGATGGCTAATACGTCATTTTGTAGAACTTTCTCTGTGACATATGGCAAAAAATTACGTATAAATACAATGTTACCTATAGTGGAGCCAATTATATGTGCAACTGATCTGCAATATTCAGCAGTGCAATATATAACTTGCAGTAGAAAATGAAAAACGTCTTTATCATCTTAACAATTTTGTCCATTGCAGTAGGACAAACAACTGCTACCTGCGGTTTGATTGGTATTGTATATTATTTCCTCAAGTTATTTCGAATATGTAGATGAAAATGTATATATATAAAACTTTCCTGTAAACTGTTAATTATACTTTTGCAGCTAATATTTGCCAGGGTGTGCTTCGCTTTTGCGATATACTACCAGCAGATATTCTCATATTTCCTGTGGCTAAAAAATGTCAAGACTTGACAAGTAAAGTGCCTTATCGTGTTGGCAAAACGGTCTGGTCATAATATGTGAGAATAAATTTGACGTTATTATAAAGAAAGTTGGAAGTAGAAATTCTGTTAGTCTTTTGTGGCTTTGACATCAACAAATCAATAGAACCCTCTTGATTATCTTAATTCAACCCATTATGCCGCTACAAAACACCCTTTTAAGCATAACACACCTTTAAGAATACCTAATAATGACTTCATTTGAATACTTTTATAAAATTTATTTTCTCCAAATGACCAGATATTTTAACCACTCGGTATACATATTTTGATGCGTTTTGAGAGAAATTTCTATACAGTATACTCGAAACTTGTATTTTAGATCTAGTTTGCAATGAAGTGACGGGCATTTGCAACAGAATAATTCCAAGCCTAAGTACCACCCCATCTACTGGCACAGCAAACAGCACACCATCCACACCATCTACTGGAACTACACCTTCCACACCATCTACTGGAACTACACCTTCTACACCATCTACTGGTACTACACCATCCACACCATCTACCGGAACTACAGCTTCCACACCATCTACAGACACATCTGCTAGTACACCTTCCACTCCAACTACTGCTAGCACACCAAATGTTAGCTAAATGTATATTGCGGAATAAAACAAATTGCAATCCTACACATCCACGTATTCTTTATTTGACTTTCTGAATTTCCAATAAAAATACACTAGCATAGGTACTATACCAGACAAAAATTTGGAAATTTCCTAATCTGCAACGTGTTGGTACGAGTTGAAGAGGGAAAACTGATAGAGAAAAACTGATGACAGAATGATAATCAACAACTGTGCATGCATTTATTCAAACTTTTGCAAAACATCAAAACATATTGCAGTGGTCCCACTATAAAGAGAACGTAATTGGTGTAATGATGTGTAATGGATGTTGAGGACCATAACAAATTTGGTAGTGGAAAATAGTTCGTCTTTCCAATAGGGATAATGTAGGGACATGTATGTAGCTGCACCTTGCATCTACCTAGCTGTCGCCTGTGAACGCGCTTCCCCCTGCAGGTTCTGTGTGTCTGTGTGTCTGCCTACTTTCAGAGATTTTTGACCTAACTTCGGAAGCCCATAGCTCCCTTGGTAATCATCTTGGCAGTACATAACGAAGACAATGTGATTGTTAGCCCATCCCCTCCAACCCCTTATTTTTTTTGCTCCGATCTGCGTAACACTCTGTATATGTAGACTGCAAGATAAATGTTTTTAACAAATCTGTATGATGGAAACTTTTTCTGGTCCCACGAGATTCCACCATACACAGGTTTTACTTTATAACGTTCGTATCAATTTCATTTGCTTAAATATAATGACCATGCCAAGTAAAGTAACTTTGAATTTCGACTGAGCAAGAAAATGTTACCAAGAAAACAAAGTGTGTGAAATGGTTATTAAGAAATCAGAGAAAATGTTACACAGGTGCTAATGAATATTGCTAGGGACCTGTACTACTGAAGCCATCGTTCATTCATGTTCATTATCATCGATATGTAAAAAAATTCAATTTTGAAAAAAAATCAACAAAGAATGCTATATCCCTAACAAAAAAAATACCTCAGTTTGTCCCATAAAATGGTAGTACTTTTCTTTCAAAACTGAAGGATTTTTTTTACACATTCAGTCGACATGACCAGAAGTGAGAAATCTCAGTAATTCCTTTTAAAATATTGCCATATCAAACTCATTTCATCACTTATATAGTAATTAGAACTAACATATATGAGTACAACATTCAAATTCTCGTATTTGTAAATTATAAAGCATATGACATACATTAGTACGTATAGCAGGTGTTCTCTGTGTTGACAGAGATCATGGGTAATAGCCGATATTGCTAGCCACGTCATTTTGTAAAATTTTCCTACGTGATATGTGGCAAAATGTTTAGTATAAATACCATGTTACCCAGTGAAGCAAATTATTCTTACAGCAGTACAATATAACCTGCAGTAGAAAATGAAGAGCATCGTTATTATTATGTTGGCAATTTTGTCCATTGCAGGACAGACAACTGCTCAAATTGGTCCAACTATGATGACAGGCCCCTGCGGCTTTATTGGTACTGTATATTTCCTCAAGTCCATCAATTTATGTAAATGAAAATGTATATATAAGTTCCCTGTTAAATGTAACTACTTTACAGATAATATTTGTCAGGGTGTGCTTAGCTTTTGCGGTGCACTACCGAAAGATCCTTTCAATCTGGCTAAACCATGTGAAGATTTGACAAGTAAAGTGTCTTAATTAATTGAGTTTTGGCAAAATAGTCTGGTCATCATGTGAATAAAATTAATGTTCAAGAAAGCTGGAAACAAAACTTGCCATTTTTACATTGGTCTTAAGTGAAATTATGATTATAGATAGAAAATTTGCATGGTCCCTTGTGATTCCTTCAATAAAATGTTGCACTCTGTGCATATACTTTGATCAGAATTAGCTTGTGAGCTGATAATAATAATGTCCCAAGCATAACAACGACTTCCTATTTGACTATACTTTTATAAAATGTATTTATCTCCAAATGACCAGATATTTTAACCATATTTTGATGAGTTTTTAGTAGACATTTCTATAAATTCGAAACACGTATGTCAGGTCAAGTTTGCAAAGCAGTCTCGGGCTTTTGCACCATGATATTCCCAGGCCAAAGTACCAACTCAGCAGCTACTGGAACAGCAAACGACACACCATCCACACCAGAAACTGGTACTACACCTTCCACATCTGCAAGTACATCTACCACTTCAACTACTATCACATCTGCTAGTGGTTAGTGCTGTTAGCTAAATGTATATAATATTATGTATATCATGGAATAAAACAGGTTGGAATCCTACGAACTATTCTTTATTTGACCAATTTGACTTTCTGAATTTGCAATAAAAATGTATTGTATATCCAAAGTGGATGCATTTCTTTTTTATACTATACTGCTATTTGAATCCTGACATGTCGCTAATAATTCTTTCTTCGTGTCAAATTGACCATGTACATCTGAAAATTTATTGTCATGATGCAACAGAAAATAACGGCCCGGTCGTTTAAAAGGATGAGTCAATTAATGTACCATTTTGAAATTCCAAGATGGCGCTACTTTTGCATCATACACTTTCCTGTAATTAAGGTAGAGCATCGTGTACAGGACGGATCTTGTAGGCGGGAATTAACAGTGAAAGTGGGTTTCGTTATTAAACGA
>JAQFZQ010000401.1:0-34738 GCA_034696005.1 Glomeris marginata | reverse complement strand
CTGCTAAACCTTCACTTTTCTTGCATCCACTAAAAAGTTGAATATCTGCTGAACCGTGATAGCAATGTCAATTCCGATGACAGATTCGGAATCCCGAGGATTTTTCCTATCAGAAGAGGTTGGTTTAGTGCAGATTGGACAACAATGAATCATCGTTTCGCATGGCAAAACTTAAATATGGATCATCCGCAGATCGCTTCGCTTTGCAGCCCCTACTAAAAGTCGAATACGGTATACAGGCTAACTAAGATACCAATGTCCATCTTAACCACCTGACTTACAACTACACTGGTGGATATTCCGCATCCGCTTTCATCAGGCTACTCTTACCTGATGTCGATGAGGGTGCCGGACTCCATCTTCTCCGAGATAGGGGATGCGCTCCACTGCCGTTGTCTCCACACTGGCAACATCTCTCACACCAAACTCCACTGAGAAACAGCAGACGTCGTATCACGGCCAAGGTAACCTTTTAGTGCCGCGCGGTCTCAACTCCGATTCGTAATTGTAATAGCTTGTATACCTGTAATTAAGTAAGGGATACATTGCTCAGTTAGTGCATGTAACTCTTGGCAGACTTGTATTATTGAAATACTTAACTTGTGTCACATTATGTCCTATAATTTGCGAAGCGTACTACTGTGCTAATAGACAATCCTGCTGAAATGAAAATGCCGTTTGTAAAGTTTTATATCTTAAATAGGCTGGTCAAATCTTTCCTCACCTGGTGTTGATGGCGATTGCTGTCAACAATTCCGTTTATACAGCAAATTCGCAATTGTGATTATTTTCACACTGCTTACGAAATAAAATATTCCTACATCGCAAAAAGGGTGTTCGAACACTTCAAAATAACTGACAAGCTAAATAGTCTAATGTAAATGCACAATATTTATTAAGCTCAAACGGAGGCCGATTTCATAGGTGAATTGTATTTACATAATGAATTTTATGAAACTGAACGTGGAAACATAATAAAAAATTCACAAAATAAACAATATTAAAACTATATGAAATACATTAATCACGTAAGTGGAATTTAGAAGCAATTACTTGGCATGAAGCTATTATTAAATAACATCATGCAATACAAAATCACGGATGAACTGACACCAGCGTAAGACTTAAATCGATGACACTTACATTATTTGAATTAATTTATCGCTCTCAATGTTGGGCGCATTAATTTAGTCACTTGTATTGTGATTAAACAAACTATGTCATACTCTTAAGAAGTCTTTTTTACTAAAACAACATTCTTAATTGTGACCCTTGAATGCATGCCGAACAACGGAACACGAGTTTTAACTACTACATAATCCCAGCTTAGCCCTGAGCAATGAATCCATAAGCAGCAGGAAATAATATAGTTAGACAATGAGTTCATATTGTTAAAAATGGGCTCTACAAATGACAACAATGTATATGTACTCACACAGGTTGAAAATCGTGCTCAGACCCATGTTCAGATTCATGTTCCTCTATTTCCTCTTCCTCATTTGGTTTTTCATCCTCTGAAAGTCAAAATAAAATTGGGATTATGTACCACTGAAATCATTACTCGAAAACCGAAATAATTTAAATCCTGCTTTCTCTTGCTTACATGCAGCTGTACTGACTGGAGCATATAAACTAACCATCTAAGAATTTAATGAACTTGCCTTTTTTCTTTCCTCGATATTGGCGAGCCGCCGGTTTAGGTTGCGGTTGTTCGCTCTCACCATGCACCAAGCTGTTTCTGTACATCATTAGCGGCTGCCAGTCCTCGCCACGGCACGATGGCATACCGGCCATCACATGTCTATCTAAATATCCCAACCTGAAAACAAAACATCAAGCATTTAAAGAAAAAAATTCTTCACCAAACGGGATCACGCAGGTATACTAACACTACTTTCTTGTCTTGCTTCATTAACTTGTTTGTAAATTCACAAAGAATCTCCAAGAACGCTAGGTTCGGTGGTGGGCCGGTCGGGTCTTCGGGGTTTTCAAGTGGACTTATGCTGAAGATAATACCTTCTCTGTGAAGTGCGGCAACCGCATCACGGTTCTTCACTTGATCCAAGCCAAACGACAGCGCGAATCGCTTTGCGAGTTCCTAAAAATTAACGGGTTCAATTAAACCAACATTAAAATTACCAAACACAATTATTTACTACAACCTTGATAGCAGAAAAGGAATCGGATTGCCTGTCGATGACACCACCCTGATTCGACTGTATTTCATTAAACAGTTTGGTCAAACTGAGTGCCATGGTCCGCGCGCAGTTAACTTTGTTGATTTCCCTCGCTTTCCCAAGTGTTGCTTTGATGATGTCACCGTAATCGTTGTAAAACTAAATTCAAAGTGCTCAATCAGACACCAATAACAGCCACAAACAAATCACAACAGGTACCATCAACACTGGAGTTGCAATCGTACCTTCACGTAATGTTTAAATATATCTGCAGCGGCTCTCGTGCTCATGACGTTATAAACTATGAGTTTGCAGAATGCTGCGAGGAAATTTCTTCGCTTGTGCAATTCTTCAATCTTTGTATGTTCGTCTTGCTCATCTATACAAACGAATCAAATTTGAAACGCCGAGTCACAAAACTACGTTGTCGCACCGTGACAATTACCATCATCTTCTTCTATGAACACTTTCATCTGTATAAATCCACACAGTTTAGCTTGCAAGAACTTGTCCGGCTCAAAAACCAAACTTTCCATTGATGGGTTATCACCCAACTGTTTGCAGAATACAAGCAGCAAATCGCATATTGTTATGAATGCCTATTACACAAAAACAATTTCATTTCTTAATATATACTCAATACAATAAAATAAAATCAATAAAACTGACTTCATCTTCAAGAGCATCATTTTCACTCAATAGAAGATCACAGCATATTCCCATGAAATCCAACAACCTCTTCCTCACTATCTTCAATTCTTCAGGATTCGGATTGCTCTCGTCCACTTTAGCCAAATCCCACATTATTGCGGAAGTCGCACATGCCATGGAATGCTTGACAAGCTGAAAATTATTTCAGTTACAAGCGGTTCACCACATGGACATTCACATTCAAAGCCGTTGTTTACCTCTTCGGGAACATTTTTATCTTGGGATGCTTGTCGAAGCCAGTCCAGCAAATGTTCCCACAAATTCCACGACCCCAAGTTATGGCAGCTGAATTATTATCGTACATGTAATGTTTCAATTAAAAAACTTTGCCTAATATATCCTCAAATTATAAATACTACAAGATGTAAACACATGCACCTGCAGAATGCAGCAACTTTCTTCAAACTGGAAGTCAATGCGAATATTTCATCTTCATCAGGCTCATCTCCCTGGAAAATTAGTTATGCATTTATAAAAATAAACCACTTGTGAGTGTTAATCCAGTTAGCTTACAGCTGTTGCAAGTGATGTGTATTCTTCCGTTGCCTCACGATATTTGTGTACAAGAGCATCTATTAAGGTGCTTCGCGCAACGGAACACCGCGTATTGATGGCGTAATCTTCCGAACACAATGCCTCGTAAGTTTTCGAACAAGCTTCCAGGACCTGCTCGAGTTTCACAATTAAAAGAATTACACACTGATCAGCATAATTGATGACATGTAAATATTACCTCTGCATCTGTGTGCTTCTCTACAATATCTTGAATAAGTTTCAACAGCATGTCTAAATTCTAAAAAAGAGGAGAATAATACTTCGTTGTAGAGCATATGCGATTATAGCAAATGTTTTAAAACAATTCATTGAAATTGGGCGTTACCTTTTCCTGTCTACTGGTTGTATAGATTTCCAAATCAAAGTACTGAGGGATTGTCATAAGGTTGGCGATTTTTTCAGGATCGGCAATGTACTTGTGTAACAGTAGAGGCAGCGACACAATGAAATGCTCCGTTAACTTCACTTTGTCATCTTGAACTTGTTTTGCTTCTTTTGCAGACAGTTGCTAACGAAAAATTACATTGCCATTCACAATCAAAACTATGTAAATAATCCGAAGTAATTTACAGCTAAAATGCACGATATCCAATGGGATCAAAGTTTTTCAGATACGCACTGGACTATTTAAATTATGGTGGAGGAAATGATAAATAATAATGAAATGGAACCTTGCGATTTGGGCCTCGTCCGACAGGTGGTTCACCGGTCGCTGACTGCTTCACGCAACACACCATTATTTCAATGAGACTTGTCTCTTGCCTATCGTCCAGAGGTTCCTCTTGCGGTCCAGGTTCTTCAATTAGCAGATCCGACATGCATTCCCAATCTTTCATCATGGGATTGGACTCGATTAAGCTGTCCACTAAATATGCCCCATGCTCGTGCAGCTATAGCGTTACAACAAATTTGAAAAATTAACTCACATCCCTTACATATATAAACACAAGCAATTAATTACCTCGCTTTCGATGAAAAATTGGACAAGATCCCTTATGAGTGGCGTATTTATACCCCTCTTCTTCCCTCTTTTTGTCTTCAGGCCTTTCACCGCTTCTTCATCCGGAGTGAAGAGCCTTTCATTTAGAAATTCCCCAGCAGCTTGCGCAACAGCCCGATGAGATGAGTAGACCAATTCGTAAACGTGTTCACAGTCTTTGTCACTTAAAATTTCACGATGGTATCTGCAAATATAAATTATTCATTACATTCACCATTACTACCATTAAGTGCAACAACATCAGTTTCTTACACTGTGTGATGCGGATCATTGGGGTCCATCTTTTTACTCCACCTAA
Source organism: Glomeris marginata (assembly GCA_034696005.1). Taxonomy (NCBI): domain Eukaryota; kingdom Metazoa; phylum Arthropoda; class Diplopoda; order Glomerida; family Glomeridae; genus Glomeris; species Glomeris marginata. Next base: position 29,997 of record JAQFZQ010000401.1, on the reverse strand, counting down.
ATATAAATTCTCATTTAGCACCATATACAAAAGTAGATTATATAACCAAAATAATCTTAATAAATTCTTACTTCAAAATGCTAACGACTAACTTTACAGCTTGCACGGCAACATCAAACTCCTTGTCCAGTGTCATGGCAACGATCCGATCCTGAAAAATAAAAACAAAACATCTTTAAATATTTCCTTGAAATGTATATACTACACCTCTGTGTAACATGCCTTGAACTTATTTGTGAAAAGCTCCAACTTGGCAGTGAGTTCTTCTGAGGCATACAGAGGCTGTAGAGCCTGCAGGCACTTTAGCCGCACATCACCTACCTACAAAGATAAAAATATTGCACACACTTGACAATCTACAATGCCCCTCAAAACTAATATCTTACTTTATCATGCAGCGTCCAGCCAATGTATTTTAAATAGCTGTCATCGAGGAAATTTTGATGGAACTTTTTCATCCAAACGCCAATTTCACTCATACATATGGAACGGATTTCTGGAAGTGTATCCCTGGAATATCCCATAAATGTATTACTAATATATACCAATTGTCAGTGAAAGGGAATGTATTCAACTAGTCACACCTGTAACGATGCACAAAGACAGATTTGAACATGTACGTCAGCATGTTTCGTATTTCTTCCATGTTTTCTTCAAGCTACATATTCCACATGCAATTACTATACATAACAACACTGGATGTTTACAGACTATTATTGTAGGAGAACCTAATCTCCCTTAGTTTAAGATTGCCCTTTCACAAAATTTAACACGCACCTCTTGCCGCTTTGTCATAAGCAATTCCAATCTTTCGCTGGCCCGCTTATCTCGATTCTTCTGCCTTTCCGATTCATATTGTCGTTGTGTGTTGTCTAGATTGATGCTTAAATTAAGAGCAACATCAACCAACGCTGTCATCAGTTTCATGGCTTTAAAAAATAATAAGAATTAAGTAACTAAGATTCTCGCGCTTGTCTTTTTCGCAAAGTTCTCCAATATGCAACAAAATTTACCTCCAAGTGTAGCAGTGTGTCTGAAAGCACGAACTTGAGAATCTGTTAAACCTGTCAACAACGATATGATGTTGTCCATAAGGTACTGGTCGTAGATGATGCTGTATTGACACTGCTTCACCAGAACTTGAACGAACTCGCACACGTTGTTACGAAACTTTTTCCATTGCGGTCCGGTCATTATTAAGGGGTAATCACCACTTTCCTATTAAAAACCATTAAAAACGCTCAATATTAACCTATGTAATATCGATTCCCGATTAACAGCGACTTTCCAACATACTTCGTCGAATTCTTCAGTCATTTTGCGAATAATTTGGGCATGTTCCATGGTGGCTTGCATCTGAGGGGTGATTTTACCCCTGCAACCTGAGCACTGAATGAAGAACTGCATCAGTTCCAGGAGAGCTGCATCTCTGTCTTGCTTGTAAGTTTCAATCCATTCATCAACAACTGTCTGAAAATTAAGGTTAAATTGCCACAATTAAATAAACTATACAAAATGTTTGCGAGTATGTAAATTTCAAAATAAGTGTTATTATATGCGAATAAAGGTGATATATTTACCTGCAAAGCGCTTTTCCCGTGTTTCACAACTTCAAATAGACTATTGGGATCTTCAACGTAAGGTTCAACGGCAACTTTCTTGTTTGGCCGCGCACGCTTTGCCGTATCCTTCGGTTCACGCTTAGATTTCTTTGCAGGCTAAATTAACGTGAAACAATTATTAATAATGATATTGATCAAGTTGATCAGCTTTGAAATTTATCCCAACTTGTCCTCCATCTCCTTTTACTTGGCGTTTCTTTCCTCTGCCTCTCCCAATTGTCACATGTTCTTCGTAAGGAGCATCACTAGACAGTGTTTCATCACTGACATCTGGGCTAAATAAAACAAAAAATTATCCTGAACACCATGAGCATTCATATGAGGATAAATGACAGAAAATCGTGTACATAATTCAAACAGATCAATGAGATATCAGTCATGTTTACAAAATTGAGAAGTTAAAATATAAATTATAGTAAATTCCCATTATATACCTAGTGGAATCTACATTTATATAGTGGCATCCCTGGTACGGGCATTACCCTTATAAAATACAGGTTTTATATAGAGAGAGTTAATAAAATAATCATACTGAGTTGGATCAAATTCGTCATCCAAGGATTCGTCAAATTCGCCACTTTGGTTTTTTCTTTTCAATCCTCTGGCAACAAACATTTCCCGTGCTGCCTCTTTGGACCGACGGGGTAATCGCCCCTGGCTTGGCATCTGCAAATGTCACGAAATAATTTAGTCACCAAGCCGAATGACGCCAAATTAAATCGAATGCTCTTAAGCCTAACCGCCAACGAATCGACATCCCAAACGTTTTATACTCAAATAAACGCAAATATAAAACCATTTGTGCTATTAACATACAATATACATCCTTAACATTGCATTTAACAAGGTAGGAAATTAATTTACCAGCAAAATACATCGCAATTAAATTGCAAATACGTACAAAAAATTCCGCATCCATTGCGCGGCGAGCTTCAAAATACAGTATCGATACTTGGCATCGATACGCATACCGATACGCACCGAGTTGTACGTGACGTACGCGTGACGCTGGACATAGTGCAAACATGCCATTCAGGAGATAAAATACATCTTGAAGTCATTTAATAATTCAAAATAAAATTTTTAGGTTCACAAAAACATTTTGTACTTGCATTGTGTAGTTACAGTATTGTATGCAGATATTATTCATACAATCATTTTGCAAATTTAACAGAAAGAAAATTTAAAAGGTTGTTTCATTGTACCTTTCGAAACTGACAGTTCACTTTTAGTATGGCCATCAAAAATTAAATTCACAAACAAGTACATATTTGCATAAGCAAATTTCATTATCAGAAAACTCAGTGATGTTTTACTTTGGTTTGACACTCATCTGCTTTCCAAAATTCTAAATTTCAAGCTTATAAAAGAAATAAAAACCAACTATTAGACGTTTGGGACAGATTTTTCAGTTGCTTTTGGATGCAGACATTAGCTAGACTGCTTAGAAATATAATCAACAAGGCCTTGATTATCCTTGATTTTTATAAACAGATGGATGTCAAACATCACAATTAATGTAAAAGCAACATCCATATACATGCAGCCAAGCCAAGCTCTTCATCTGACATCACGTAAATTGTTGTAACGCAGTCTTGACTCTATCAAATACAAATAAAATATAAAATTAAATGCATTCAATATTTTGTATGGAATGCAGATAATTTCTAGCAAACTACTTTACTTGTCAAACAATGTTGTGTCAGTTGTTGTCAACATCTGCTGCAGCAATTTTTGAATTCCCAGTTCACGGAGTTTGGTTTGACGCTCCAAAGCACCTGTGCATTTAACAAATCAAATACATTAGACCCCGAAATATCACAATGAAATACAGTGCAACAGCTTTAATAACTTACCATCTTCCTCATTCCATATAAGATTTGATACGCAGAACGTTGCCGCAATTTGCAGTTTGATGTTTGAATGCATCTGAGTTTCAAACGCAATTTTCACTATATGTATACTTGAAATAAGTAACTGTTAACAATATAATTACCATGTAATTTGTTAATTTCTTGAGAACGTCTTCATTAGACATTATAAACAATTTTGCCAAATCTCCATCCGCGATGTTGGCCAGTATGCAAAGTGCCTATAAGAAAATTTATTAGCCTCACAAACACGTCTGCAAAAATTGAAAAATGCAACTAAAAGTAATAACCTGTTCTTTAACATCAGCAGAATGATCACCTTCTAGTATTAGAATTACAGCCTGCATTATCTGCTTGCCATGCAGTGTCATGATGTTATCAATGTGCTTCAACGGAATAAAAGTCATTGAAAAATAGCAATGCAACACGCTAACTGCGGGACAGGTTACCCTTTCGTTTACTTACTGGCCTTGTTGACAGTAAATTTCTTAGCAGTCCCAGAGTTTTCATCAATACGTTTATGTCTGCATCCGAAAGCAACCGAAAAATCTGATCCGTCCCTAGCGTGTCCAAAATTTGGCTCTTAATTTTTTGATCAGCTTGAAATGCCATGTTCTGAAGAAGAAAGAATATTACAACAGGATAGTCATATAAATGAAAATAAATAAATGAAAAAGTTACAAATGTTAGATATACCATTAGTGCCCAAATCCCATTGAGCCTCAATGCGCTGTCATCACGACATGTTAGGTTACAAAGAAGATCTACAGCCCCCGATTCCAATATTGGTTCTTTGCTGGGTGAAAACTCCAATAGCAGATTGCAGAGAGTGGATGATGCAACCACGAGTACTTCATCTGGAGCATTATGCAACAACTACATAGGTAAAACCGGTAAAACACTGTTAAATTACAATCATACATTATAAAAATAAATATAATCCAACCTACTCTCATCAGTGGTTTCCAAACCGTATGATCTTGGAATGTTGTGCGCAACTGTTGCACTGACCGCGAAAGGCTGTGAAGGCATCGGACAGCGGCGAGTCTAACCTTGGTGTTGTCGTCGGACAGGCCACTTACAATGTGATCCATGAGACTATCGGTGTCAATAATCTGCAATTTATAGTTTACGCGTGTCATTATAAATCCCCAAATCTAAAATCACACATTTCACCAACCTTCTTCCTAATATCTTCATCGTTCGCTCCCAGAGATGCAAAAGCCTTGAACGCAGCTTGTTTCATCTCCTGTCCAAGTTTAATTTGATAATTAACCTAAAATTAAGAATAGTAGGATTGTAATAATTTGCAGCTATGTCCTTTTCATCCTTAAAAATGCTTACAGGCACAGAAGAGTCGGGTTGATACTTGAGGAAATCGCCAAGAGTTGGTATTAAATTGTCCGATATGCTCGCGACCCTCTGCAGTTCCGTGTCTACTTCAGTAAGGTAAGCCAGAGTCTCTGCACCAACAACTTTCTCTTCAGGGCTCCTGTCTTTTTTACTCATCCGGACAAGACAGGAAAGTGTCTGTAATTGTTTGGGCAAAAAATGTCAATTCCAGGTACAGTGTGATGAATTGCATGTTTTCTTGCCTTATAGAGTATTTTTGGATCTTCTGGACTGATTGCTCCCGCTCGGCACAGATATGCTAGACTGAGTAGGAAATTGTAAATGGATGGTCTCCAATAATAATTAATTCAAACAATTACTTACCATTTCGCAGCAGCGATTTGCATTTCGTTCGGTCTGTCTCGAGACAGAAGGTTGGCCAGAATGTCAGGAACAGATTTCCCACCGTAACTTGCTGTACAATATTCAAAATAAAGTTGTCACTGCAAAACGTTCAATTTCAATATAGCACCAAAAGTAAGTTTAATTACTCACACGTTGCGACAACAGCAGAAATTTTCTCATTTTGATAGCATAATTGAGCGAGCCAATTCAGACTTGGCATTTGAACCTTGAGTTCAAAAAATGAATAATCACTCTCATGTATTCACTCTTAATTGAAAAAGCTGGACAGACCCTGTATATAGGAGAGCAGAGAAGTGCGGCAAGAGCTTGGATAGCACCACTGTTGCAAAGTATATTCTGATGCTCTGCATTCTGCAAACCAATAAAATCCTGTCTATTCTTCAACTCCACACAAACATTGGAACTGGTAAAATTACCTGGCAACAGTGTGTCAGAATGACAGCGATGCATTCCTGATTTGTGACAGATTGTGGTATGAGATGAATGAGATGAGGAATTACGTTGGAATCGTGATACAGCAGCTGCACAGGAGCACATGGACACATGAATATCGTACGCAGACATCGGAGGCAAGCTTCAATGTACCGCTGGCAAGTGTGGGTTAAACCTGCAAATGAAAGATTTTGATCAATATAACATTTTAAAATGAAACATCCATCCTCACCTCTTTATTTTGTAATAACCTTGGCACTCAAACCTTAAAATGTATTTTTTTTAATTTTATTACTCAATTTGGAGTGAAAGTCAGTGAAAGAAAGGTGCGATTCAGATCATGATCAATCTCGCAAGGTGAGGCCAGAGGGATTTTTATAACAACCTCAAATAACTTACGGTAAGATTTCCCAATGTCTGCGTTAAAAACAATTAAATAACAATTAAAATAGACATAACATTTATACGATGGCAAATCAATAAGCAACGCCTTTGTATTTTGTACATTTTAAAAATTCTGACCGTGAGATATGTATTCATTATATTTGTATAAAAACAGAAAGGAGTCACTTACTTGCCCTCGTACACAAACATAATGGTAGTATATAAGAATATGAATGGTTAATACAGCAAAATAACTGTCAGTTGTGAAATAGCGAAGCTGGCACAATGTAAAAGTGATAGCAATAGCATACAGTGCAATTCTCATATTTCCAGTTTTTACAGCCTTAAACAGATTCCACCACCAATAGGTTTGACTTAGTTTGCATTTACAGAGAACAGTTAATAAGAATGTAACATTACAATGTTATTAAAACTTGCTTCAATGCATTTTATGATCGGATATTTTCATTGAGCAGCTTACTTTGAAGTGCAAATCTGTCCTCTGACATCATGTTTGACCGATTATAGGCCATCTTGCAATTCATACCACAATTGTGGCTCAAGACACATCGAGTGCCTGCAATCAGAGGACCACACTATTAATTTGAAGATGCACTTCAAACCTGCATTAACTTTGCACAATATCAGAAATATTATATCATTTTTTACACAATTATTTCAAGCACCACTCGTCCGTAACCTTACAAATGTTAACTATATTTCGCTAGCTAAACAGATTTAACTGTTTTCCATTGATTTTCAATTCTTCCAAAAGAGTGATCCAATTTTTCAATATTAGGTACCAGTAACACCATGGTAACACTCAATGTGTTGAAATACTCACCGTTCAAAAGAAGTGGGATTACCCCAGCATCGATCAGGCTCTTTACATGGTCTTCGGTGCCCTTTGCCAAACTTCCAATTGTTACTGCAGTCTCAACAAGAAGTTCAGGAACTGATGCCTCATCCATCATAATATTCATCAGCCTAAAATACAACAAATTAAATATGTTAAATTTTACGACATTAATGTTTAACTACGGTCACTCCATATATACCTTGGCACAACACCCAGTTGAATGACATTTGCTTTTTGTTTGTTGCTTCCAATCACAGAATTCTTGAGTTGACTGCATGAGAAAATATGCATGTTATGATTCAGCGCGTACAATACGCATGTATTGAAAAACTGTGTAGGTATCACTTACGTCACAGCCTCCAAACACCTTCCAGGGTCAGTAGAATATAAATGGTCAACGTACATTCTGCTGCTCTCCACTACCTATTCAATAAAATAGAAATTATGCAACAATATCTGTACAAATGGAATGTACTGAACAAAGGATTATTCGCTTTATAATTTCCAGCGCAACACTTCAAATACGTTATTCCAAGAACGGTTATACTTTAAATTGAAGCACCGTTATCTTATAAGTAAAGAAGACTTCTAGTTATTAATGCTTTTGTATCATTAATAACCACACAGGAAACACCTACCATGCAAGGATGCGCGATGGTGACCATATTAAAACCTCCGCTACCGAAGTTTGCAAAGTGAACACGAGATGGCGCTGCTTCTAGAACTGTGGTCACGTGATCTGGGCAAAGGCAAAGCTGGGCAAAGGGCAAAGCCAACCTCGAACTGTTCGAATATTGTAAAATCTGTCCGAAAATAATCTGTTTATTTTTATAAATGCTCGGGAACGCTATAATTTACTCGTACACTTTTATTTCAAAGTCTATATCTACAATTTAAAAGGCGCGTATCGATCTGCAAAAATATATTTACAAAAAATAGTGCATTGTTTACATTTACATCTCAGCTGAGTTCAGCAACGATATGGGCCTTTTTCAGTGATGACTTGCGTTTAACTTGGCCCCTTTAGAACATATTGGAAGGTAGAGAAATGGACAATGGAAACGATGTAAACTTTGAGGATTTGGAAGAAGAGTTGCGATCGGCGATTGCGCAAGACAATCTGTATTTGATGAGAAACGCTGCAAAATTCCGAGCTGTCGATCAAAGGGTTTCAACCTATGACGAATTCAGGTTTAAAAAAAGCAATCCCTCCCATCCATAGCAATTCTCTATGTATTTATCCGGTTGTTACAAATACATATTATACTTTCAGAGAAATAGTAAATGCTGCTCATCTGATTCCCATTGAAAAACGCAACCAAATGCAGCAAAAGCCCAAGACAATTTGGAACCCCTTGTCATCATCAACCAAGAAAAAGAATAATGGCAATAACTTCATCAAACCCGCAAACATCCGTGTGATAACACTCACAGATGTAGGTTAAATTACCAAAAAAGATTATCAGAAACAAGTTTTAAACACTAGTTTCATGAAAACAAACAAAATGTTGTGTTCAAACTAGGATTTCTGATTGTAATCTTTTCTATACTGTTCTTTCCTTCCTTCCTTACAACATCTATTTCCTGTAGCACAAATATAGTACTGCATGTTATTGTCAACACAGTTGAAACATTCAATCAAGAGCACAAACAAAACGTATACAATGTATTAGTAGTACCTGTTTAGTAGTTCACATGAATTTGTTTCGTCATGGTCAGAACAAATTCAAGATGCCGAAGAACCAGCACGAGTTCTGCGAGGCATGGCACAAGAGCTGCGGGACCGATGCCGAGCGTTTCCTCCTGCTTAAAAAGCTTGGCCACGATCGTATCAGCAAGTTATTCCAGACGGAAGTTGGCTTCGACATGTTTGCCGAGATGATTCTAGCACTCATGGAGCACAAAGACACGGTGGAGGACTTTGTGATGGTAGTGCGCACTCTGGAGGCCCTCGTGAGCACGAAGCGGTTCGCGCTCACCCTCCAGTTTCTGAGCTCGTGCAACAAAGCAAATTGCCGGTGCCTGTTCCAGCTGCTTCGAGCACAGATGGCAGACAAACTGCAAGACCTGGCGGACAGTGACATAACTGAATGGACGATGCAAGAGCTCATGAAGAAATTCGAAATGTCCACTTGAATGCATTTGTATGCACATGCCGTAAACTTCATAGTCTCAAGCTCCAATTTATCACAAGTTCCAAAACATTTCCTCATAGCCAGTTTGATTATAAAATGGCCAATACTGAAGATTAAAGATTAAAAAGAAAACTTGTTACACAATCGGAGACTTGGGAACATTATATGAAGTTTACCACTGCTGTTTCAAAGCTTACCTTCCTTAATTCTAGTCACCTAAAAGTGCTATTTACATTTGAAAAATTTCAGGGCATAACAGCTATGCAGTTTACACAGCCAATCACTCACTTCTCGTACAATATACCATCTCCATTGCGTTATGAGCCGTAACAAATGTATTAGCCTTAGTTTTGTTAAAGAATGTTAGTTCTACACGTTGCCGCATCCAATCTTACACCACAATCTTGACCAAGGAGTTATAAGCTTATAACTCCTTGATCTTGACTAAGAATTTGTGGATTATGGCAAGTCACCAGTGTATCATGTGGATTGGAATTTGGTGTGAGGACTGAATGCAGACTTTGTGAAAAGAAATAATTAGTAACAATCACAATAGTACTGCGATTCAGTAATCACTGGATTGTTTTAGCATAAAGCCGTCAGAAATTGCAAATCTGGATATAGGTATTGTAAACAAGATTACTAGCAATTTAATTGTTTAACAGTTTCTGTGTATGACGTACACATCACTTTTGCTCAAATGCTGCACACAAACGTTTTCAAAATATATTCTCAATACACTGGATAAACCCAAGTACGTAGAATTATATTTGCCATACAGATAAATATATAGGAACCTTATGCAATTGTATGTAAACTTAGAGCATACTTTTAATATCGAGGCTACTTTTCTAATTCAAAACTATAGCAAACGTGTCTACTAGAGATACCTAATATATTTAGCTATACGTGCATGCGAGTTCGCAATTCAAGGCCTGATAAATAGTCACGAATAAAACATAATTATATAGTTATTATAATCGAATCAACACAAAAAGTGAGAATGTAGCACAATCTTCCATAATTGTTTTTGTTTGCCAGTTCTGTATATTTCACTTGGCTTAAACGAGTTAATATTATGAGCTGTACATTTGTACGCATTGATTGTAATAAAATAGTCTTATGTTATGCACCATAATAGTTTTGTCACCATTTATTACAACACAGAACTACAGAAGGAAAAATAGCCTTTCTGTTTTTAAGATATTTAGGCCAAATACCACTGGTGTGTCCAAATGGAGTACATGATGAAGCTTGCAAGTGCATATGAAACGCACAAGAATGGTAATGGAGCAAAAATCCACTCTGCATAGCCAAAAATTTTTGTTATAACCAGCTCCAATAAACATTTGCCAGCTAATTTCAAAAAAAATCTAACAGGGAAGTATATCCATATTGCAAAGTCATCACACAAAGCAACATATTGACAACGCAGCTTAGAATACGTGTTTATTTTCGTTGGGTGCCGTACACAACTACTGAAAATCATTTTATGAAACAGTAACAAATACATGTACTTGAATTTAAGTTACTGCCATATATGTATATATACATTACAGCAAGAAGGGGAAAATAGCCTTTCTATTCTTTGGATAGTTTGGGTAGCTTGCCAGATACCATTGGTGAGACCAAATAGCAGTAACAGTTTGGTTAACAATCACAAAAATGAGGACCAGCCAAAATAGTCTACATTGGAAGCCCAAAACTACGTTCAAGGCAAAGTAGATGCATATTTCAGCAAAATAATGGGGACATGATATATTGTCAAATAAATGACCTGACGGCATTTTATAAGCATGAGACTGGACACGGCCTAAGAAACAGAAAAAACATCACTTTTAATTACATGCATCATTTTGATTCGATTTATGGCAGCAAATATTGCCTCTTACTAAAGGCCATTTCAAGTCACCAATCTGTGAAACTTCCAGAATAAGAGTGACAATAATTCGCTGCCACAACCGTACATCGCACACGACAAACCTAGCTTATCTTTCCGTAGATTTGAAAATGCAACAGCACATTGGTATTGGTAAGAGCTCATCCAAAAATAAAGGACAACTCCAACAATGGAATACCAATGAAGTTCAAAGTCATAATTTTTCCATCCAATGTGTTGTCCTGCAAACAACACGAACCGATGAGAAAAACCAATCGTGTGTGAAAGCAATGTTCATTCAAACTGGTTTGATATTCACCTCTGTTGAATCCTGGAGTTTCAGCTAGGATACTTAAGGCTGCCATTGTGTAAAATGTCATTCCAATGCAATAATGCGCAATGTTCATCTTTGCGTTGGAAAAAACACTAACCCGAATGCATTCGTATAACCTTCTATAAACTTGCAGCACAAGCAATGTTATGACTAGTAATGGCAAGCTCGATGAATCTGGTAAAAACATTACAGAAAAATGGATCAAAATTAAATTTGCACTATAAACTATGTTTCCGAAACTAAAAAATAATGCATTTTAACAAGGTTTTACCTAATGGCTTCCTTGACTTCGATGCGAGAACATCTAAAGCATCCACTACAATAACTGGTGGTTCAATTTCCAGATAACAACAGGAGAACATCAAGATTGCAACAAGTGTGCAGTTAATACTTGCGAATATATAGAAATGAACAAAGTACCTGTGTAGAAAAGAAAATAATTTAATGTATATGTACTATAAAGCTACGTATGCAATTAAAAACATGAAAGGTACCTCTTTGGCACTTCCAAGACAGCAAGAATTCTTTCGGCAAAATGTTGGTGGCAAACCTTCCCGTATGATAATTTTCCATATTTAAGAAGCCTGTCGAAGAATTGTGGCATGAAATTTGCAGGCAGGACTAATAGAGCGCAGAATATGCCCAAAATCCCAAAAATGTACGCAATCCACAAGAATGGCAACGGAGCAAAAATCCACTCTGCAGAGCCCATCATGGTCTACCATCAACAGCACCAATGCACCTTATGAAACAAATGGACATAAACCATGCTAACAGGAAGTTTGTACGTTTTAACACTTGAACAAACGTATAATCCTTGAACAAACTATGAATGCAGCTTTTGTTGTGAGATAAAGCTGGTAATATAAAATATGCAAACTTTTATGTCGTGTCATTCTAATAAAACCCTTCTTAAAATGCAAGTGAGATTATGTCAAAGCCACTATTCATTGAATATACATTATATTGTGAAAATATTTTGGGGAGAAAGAACATTATTTATAATATCCTGAAATTAGTTGTAATATTACAAGTTGAACACAATGATGTGGAAAATAAAGTAAGAGGATATGGCATTTATACATTTATTGCAATGATCTTTTATACAAGATTAGCCGTCTGTTCCACGAGGTAGATCCAAAAACTTGAACTTGATCCATCTTGCAAGATGTCCGCAGATATTCATCTATCTTCTTATCTACATCATGTCTCACTTTGAGTTGCTGGTAAAATGGGAACTCTTTCTGTTGAAACCTTCTCATTCTTCTGGCTGCTGAACTGTAACATTTCCACGGCTGCGGTTCGATGACAAGACATTTGGATTTTTCGCTGATTGCGGTCAGAAATTTCCAGAGGCCTTCGTCACCGTGGTTCAAATGAATCCACATTGTCACAGACAAGCAGAATGTTATACTTATTTCTTGGGCTTTGTACAATTCCAAAAATGCACACAGAGTTTCGTGTCTTTTATCATCATCCATGACATCCAGCACTTGGAAAGTGATGGCATCCGGAAATGGGTTGTTCTCTTTGCAACTGTCCACCAAGTTTGGATCAATGTCCACAGCCAATATTCGAACGTCACCTTTCAAATAAATCATTTTATTGTAATAAACCTTTAAAGATTGAGCCAATAACAGTTTAATTAAATCATGTGCTACTACAGAACTTACCACATAATCAAACGCTTTATTAAATTGCTATGTATTTTTTAACAGTGTATTTTGTATATTAATAATAATATTATACGCATGGAAAATTTCCTCATGCTAAAATATATATATGCAAAATTATGCAAGTCCTGTTCTGCAGCACAATCAACTAAAACAGTGTCTTACCTTTCTTCTCAGCATTCCGCCATCGACACAAATGTTCATACAACGCCACTGTCATGTTCTGATTCGTTGCAATTAAAAGTTTTCCATTAATCAAATTGAAAACATTAAATTCAAACGTGCGCAACTTTGTTGCGTCTACATCGCAACGAGTGCAACATCCGACACTATTTTCCAATCCGTGACGTCACGATAAGTTTCAAGCAATAGTTTCCCACGCAACTTTGTTGCACGAGCGCGTTGAAATCCGCATGGCGAACATGAGCAAAAAACCAAAACTTACCCCGGAATTACAGCCAATATCCAGACCTAAAACGGTCTTATCGCCATCTAAATGCTTTGTCAGGTCTGCCGAAATAAAAGTTATCCTGTTTTCGACGCTGTTGAACTGGTAATAATTCGGAAAATTCCCAAAACGAGCAACGCCAGGATCGACCAACCTGTCTTCCGACATCGGACTTTTCTAATGACTCCGCCTCTTATAACTCCGCCCACTCGTGGACTACAGCTGACTACGTCACTACGGTACGGCGGACTACGTGACAACGTATCTGCAGGAGGTGAGGTTAGGTTAGGTTAGGTTAGGTTAGATTTAGCTGCGGGACTGCGGGGGGTCTGCAGGAGGTGAGGTTAGCGTTAGGTTAGCGGGCTTGGTTAGCGTGAATTAGTTACTCTATCGCTCGTTAGATGGCCGCGTTTCGTTTTCGGGTGAAAAATGTTCTAGTTTTAAATGAAAATGGTGTTCTAAACCCGCTGTTTAACTATTTTTAAGTGCCCAACACTTTTATTTAGTCGCTGCATTGCGGAAATCGCGTTGGGAAGTGCGTATTTCAGTTTTATCTGTGAAATTGCAGTTTCACGTCTGGCGCAAGATTCTTGCACGAAATCATTTTGTGCGCAATAGTCTGTCACGTGACTCGTAGGAAATGTACAGTATTGCGTCGTAATGTTGCGTGACGTTTGTCCGCGTCAACCCGTCGCACATTAACTTCCCTCGTCTCCTCTCATTGGTTGCTATTTGACCCGCCAACTTTACTGAGGTTTAAAAATTTTAAAACAAATAACTTTCGGATCACCACGTTTTGGTTGTTATAATACATCTTTTTAATTTCATGGACGACAAATTAAAGCAGCTAAAATGAAATCTGTAACAAATACGTGCTGAAATTTAACCAACACACTGGTTAAGCGTCCACTGTACACCAAACTACTTGCTGTATTTTTTTCTTTGGTACATAGTTACTTGCTTCATAAATATAATTTATACAGATATACGCGGCAACAAACGCAAGCTAATCTTAAATGGAGTAATATAATAAATACAAATTAATTATTAACATGCATAGCTTATATATATTTGACGGCCTAAAGTAGCAACCGTCATCGGGCAGCTCAGTTCGATGCGATTCATCGCAATTTTCGAGTTCGGAATCTCGTATAGTGTTTTGTGTGAATCCTATAAATTCTTAAAGTAGGCAGAATGCATAATCATTCAACGCTCCAGGACACTTCCTGTGCAATCAATCAGAAGTATAATAAATGAGAACATATTGTTTAGGATTCTGCATTTTATTATGCGCAACTTATTAGATATAGTTTACGGAATTTTGCGGATCCTCCACAACATAAATCAGCAACATTCCGTATCCCACTCAGAAACCATTTCCCAATAGTGTTCCCATTTATTGTACATTTGCTCTCGTCTTCGTGGTCAATATACTATTATAATATATTAATTTATCACAGAATTTAGCTGATTTGTTTAATCAAAGAAACCGGTTTTGTAGCTCGTGTCTGAACAACAAATGTGTGCAAACATGGCCAACCGTATATTTGATTTGTGCTGTTTTTTTTTACTTAAAAAGGCGGTCTGCATAATACCAGATTCGGAAGAAATATTCTGCCCTTCTAAGGAGAACATGTCTTGCGAAAGAACTGATATCGGCATCCACGTTGGCTTCTCGCATCCAAGACGAAGATGTTGTAGTGAAACTAAGAGATGGTGTTACATCCAGTTCCGCGTCTCCCACAGCACCAGCTTCTTTGTAATCTGTTAAACAATAAAATATTTGCAATAAAATAATTTTTACAATATCAACTCTGTAATCATTGACACTCCCTGCAATTGGTGCATGCACAATCAAGATTGTCTCTTTAAGTATTCAATAAAACAGCTGAAATAGTGTGAGATTACATTATGCAAATGAGGTTTACATTATTACATACCAGCAGGTCGAACAACTTTTACAGGTTCATCCGTTTCCAGCGGTTCACTCAACCCGATTTCATTCCTAGCAAATATTCGCACCAGGTATTCATGTCCTTCCTGTTAATAAATTATTTCAAAGTTTAATTTATGCGAGTGTATTCCAATATCAATTCAAAAAAGACAAACCTGTAGTTCTTTAATGTGCAGTTTCTGAACCTCGATTCCAACCCGGCCCACTTCCATCCACATTGTCTTGCGAATGTCACGTACGGCAACAGTGTAGCCCTTGAGTGGTGCACCACCATCGCTTTCAGGTTGTCCCCACTCCACCAGGACGGCACTTGGACCGATCACTCGGATTTCCAGAGGGGCAGTGGGCGGTGTGGGAGGTGCTTTGAAACAAGAGAAACAGCGAAATAAATGAGCTCATGGCATAATCAAACCGTGTAACTTACTCGCTCCTGCTCGTAGCGCTATGCCTTTATCAGATTCAAGGGGTTCGCTCAAACCGATTGGGTTCTCGGCGTACACCCTGAAGAAGTACTCGTTCTTCTCACGAAGGTTTTGCAGAGTGAACGTCCTGATGTTGGTTTCCAGGGTGACAACTTTCTCCCATTTGCGGCTCACCGATTCCCTCCTCTCCACGACGTAGCCAATGATGTCGGCACCACCAGTACTCTGCGGAGGACCCCATTCGAGGGTTACCGTACGGCTGGTGATGTCGGCTACTTTCAATGGACCCGAGGGTGGAGCAGGAGGTGCTGGAAGTTTTTATAATAATATATTGTACTTTGCGGTATTTTCACGAATGAAATCTAAAGTGTTTTGATAAAAGTATACTTGGGGTAACTTACTCATTTTTCTCCCAGGAATGATGGGTTCTTCCGGAGCGAGAGGCAAACCAGTGCCCACGTCGTTCCTCGCAGATACCCTGAAGTGGTATGATGTACTGGGCCGCAAACCGGTCACATCGATGTACGTGGTCTTTCCATCGGTGGAACCAATGTTCTGCCAGGCCTTCTTGCCAACCTCCCGCCGTTCCACTATGTACTCTATTATCGCAATTCCACCATCGCTTGCGGGAGGATTCCAGCCGAGAGTGAATGAAGTTTCATCCATCCCGGAAACACTGAATGGACCTTGTGGAGCCGATGGTTTGTCTGTGTAAAATACAATTGCAGATGTTCACGTGATCTTCAGTATAGGTAGTGTGTTATATTATACACGTAATTACCGTATGGGCTCCTGATAAGAACTGGGGATTCCATCTCGAGTGGGTCACTCAAGCCACATAGGTTCTCAGCAAACACCCTAAAGGAATACTCGGTTCCCTCCATAAGGTTCGTGATCCTCGTCATCTGTGGAACTGGGTCTGCACTGGCGGCCTTCATCCATATTCGCCTCTTCGCATCGCACTTTTCAATATAATAGTTGAGGATATCGGTCCCACCGTCATCCTTTGGAGGATGCCAGCTTAAAGTGACTGCATCTTTGTCAACTTCAGATGCTCTTAATGGTCCTTCGGGAGCTTGGGGTTTATCTGTATGATAGTAATGCCGAATAATTACTGATGACTGTGCATATGATGTATGCTAAATTAAACTCACCCATTGCTTTGAGGGTAAAATCAACCACATCCGACCCAGCATCATTAGTCAGTGTAAGGGTGTAAGTCCCAGAGTCTTCGCTAGTGATGCTCAGGATTGTTACGGTGGTGGTTTCATCAGTGACTTGTACTAATGTGTGCCTTGTATTTTCTTGCGGCTTGCCATCCTTCGTCCACTTGACATCTGGTTTAGGGAAGCCAGTGTAGTCTACAACCAATTTCCACCCGGATGCGAGCTTCAATTTCTGGATTTTCATGGTTTCATCATAAATGGCTTTAGGAGGAGCTGCGAAATAAAATACACTTTAAGTACAACTATGTTCTGGAAAGTTAAAGTGGAGACAACATACATTGGATCTTTAGTTTGCATGTGGTTTCAACAGTTCCCTTTGGA
This sequence comes from Glomeris marginata, assembly GCA_034696005.1. Taxonomy (NCBI): domain Eukaryota; kingdom Metazoa; phylum Arthropoda; class Diplopoda; order Glomerida; family Glomeridae; genus Glomeris; species Glomeris marginata. The sequence goes on along the minus strand of JAQFZQ010000401.1, from coordinate 12,679 downwards.
TTAGATGCCTGGCAGGTGTAAGTTCCACCGGATTTGTCGGTGGTTTCCAAAATAGACAGGGTAGCCACATTTTCTTCATATTTTGCAATGTAATTCCTTCTTAAGGGAAGATCCTTGCTATTTTTGAGCCTGAACAAATTACAAACATTTATTTTCAAATACACTCATGAGACTTTAATAAATGCATCATTCCCAGTAAAAATTTGTTTTCTTAAAATGTTTTCTTAAAACGTACCATTTAATCTCAGGAATGGGCTGACCAGTTATTTTGCACACAAGGGAAACGTGCTCTTTTGGTCCTGCGGAAGTATCCTTCAAAGGCTCGATGACACGTGGTGGTTCCCCAGCTACAATATCAAAAGGTTACTAAGTATTCAAAACAAAAACGCTATAGTTTGCTGTATACCGATTGGTGCTTTAACAGGTATGAATTTGGAAGCAGCAGATGGATCACTTGGACCTGCTTCGTTCACAGCAATCACACGGAAAGTGTATTCCACCCTGGTCTTCAATCGTTTCACTGAGAAAAATAATAGACCTTGCAAAAACTGCTAAATTTCATATTGAATTTGTAATAAGCAAGTACCTGTGCAATGCGTCTCCTTAAGAGTAACTTCTGGTTTGAAAACAGTCCACTGGTACTCATTTTTCTCATGATACTCGACAATATACTCCGTTATATCGCTTCCACCATCAGATTCAGGTTTTGGCCAGTGCAATGTCACAGAGTCGGCTGTGACAGTTGTTGGTTCGGGCTGGCCAGGTTTAGATGGTTTATCTGTTAACAGCCTGGATTAAAATATACATCCCACATAGTATATTTGAAACAGCTTATGATTATACCAATGATTTTAACAGTAGTTGTGACAGATGCTTCACCAGCTGGATTGACAAGCTTGACAGTGTACACCCCACAATCATCATCAGTAACTTTCTTCACAGTAACAGTCACACAATTCTCATCTAGAGTGACGTTTGTGTTTTCTGTAGGCTTCACCACTTCACTGTTAACTGTCAGCTCTGCTTTTGGCGTTGGAGCTGCAGTGTACGGTACACTGATTGTGAGAGGATCTAATTTCTTAACCTTGTACACTTTTTCCACTGATCCAACTTCGATGACCGGAGGCTTCTTCAGCTCTGGAAGTTAATACAGTATATTTTTATCTCCATCTTTATGCTGTAATACCTCTGAAATCAAATGCCTCTAAACGATTACCTTCTACTACCATCTTCGTGGTGGATTTTACATTTCCAGCAACACATGTATAGTCACCAGAATCCTTGTTTGCAACGCGCTTTACTACTAATTTTCTCACAGTCTTTTCCACGCTTACAGTGTGCTTGTCATCTTCTTTAATTGGTTTACCGCCTTTCTGCCATGTAACATCCACATTAGGACGGGACAGTTCGACAGTCAATGTTACATCAGTGTCTTGCGGAACCATGGTCTTTTCTGGCAGTTTAACTAAGAATTGCACATCTGGTTCTGCACAAATAAAGAATAATTGGTTATAAGGAATTATTTAAAAATTACATGCGATTTTATAATGGCTACCTTCAACTTTCAACGTAGCGGAACATGATTTGGTACCAACTGAGCAAGTGTAAACCCCAGCATGGCTCTTCAGCGCATGGGGGATCATTAAACGTTGATGTTTCCCGTCAATGGCAAGTTGCACCTGTTCACTGAAGTTGATTTCTTTGCCATCTTTAAGCCACTTTGCTTTAGCATCACCCTTGGTTAATTCCACGTGGAAGTTTGCAGTCTCGTTTTCAGTCACCACAACATCTACCATTGTCGACTTGATTTCAGGAGGCAGCTCTGTTAACAGAGGGTTTAATCATTGCATTATCTGAACACATGATGGTATATAAGATATTACAGTACAAAACCTACCGATCACAGTTAGTTCAGCAGTGCACTCTTGGTCACCAAGAAGACAAGTATACTCTCCATCATCGTTGACGTTGCAATTGTGAATGATCAGTTTGCGTACAGGGCCATCTTTGACAAACTCGTAGCGATCGCTGGGTTTTATTGGTTCTCCTTCTTTGTACCAAGTAACTTCGTCATCTGGCTTTGACAGCACAGCAGTCAAAACTGCAGAATCCTTCTCTTGCACTTCAGTGTCAGAAGGTTTTTCTAAGAATTCTCCCGGTGGTTCTGCCAAAACAATACACGTATCATTCTATTGCTACCAAACCATAATAATATTTTGATGTTTGATAAGAATGAATATTTCATGAACCTTTGACTACTAGTTTGGCTGATGTGGTTTCGTCACCAACTGTGCAAGTGTAAGTGCCGGTATCAGGTTTGGTGACTTCTTTAATTACCAGGTGATGACGCTTATCTTCATCGCGGATTTCGAAATGTTTATCCGGTTTAACTTCAACTCCGTCTTTAAACCACTTAACAGGCGTCTCACGAGATGTGTCACAAGTTAAAGTGACCGTCACATTCTCCAAGACGTCTTCGTTACGACAGGCCCTTGTGAAGACTCTGTAAAAAAGTAAGGCGCATATTGAGAAAAAAATATAGCTGTTACATCGTTTTTTTTTTTTTTTTTTTTTTTTTTAAAGAACTTACATAGGTTCTTCAGGTTCCACACCAACATTGACTGTAACCGTGTGCGACACTTTTCCTGCAGGATTTGAAACCACACATTTGTATTCACCAGTATCTTTTTCCCGCTTCGTTTCCTTCACTTCTAAAGTGCAAATTCCATCCTCGTATGTCATTGTGATGGTTTTGGTTGGCTTCATCTTCTTGCCGTTCCTTGAAAACAAACATTGTCAGCCTGCAACAAATCCCAATGCCCCACGATACACGCCCGAAAGAAACGTACCTTATCCATGTGATCTCGGGTACAGGTGCACCTGTGACTTTTGCAACAAGTTTCACTGTCTCTTTCTCAGGAACGCTCTATGAAGGAGCAAATAACAATGTGACACGGTTTTACATGTAACCAAAATATGTTTTACTTACAACATCCTTAAATTTCTCCACAAACTTTGGTGGTTCAGGAGACGGTTCTACAAATTTGTAAACAATGTATGGTTATAGTATATTAAATGAAGTGAAATAATGGAGTATATGTAATTTACCTTTGATAACTAGTGGACTAGAGGTGGTGTCCTTGCCCACTGGATTCTCAGCATCAACACGATATTCTCCCGCATCTTCGGGACGCACATCTGGAATGTCCAAGATCTGCTCATCACCATCTGCGCTGATTTTTACTCGAGGATCCTTCAGTGGGTCTATTCGTTTATTATTCTTGAACCAGGTAACTTTTGGTGTTGGCTTTCCAGTGATTGTAGTAGTGAACCTGACTGGCTTTCCCAGTTTAACACTTTCTGGTTTAAGTGGTTTAACAACTTTTGGTGGTTTCTGAGATGGTTTGACATCAAGGGTGACTGTATTCGTGGCTTCCCCTTCACGGTTTTGAACCAGAACCTGGTATGTCCCCGATTCCTCCACCGTTACTTCTTTAACGTGCAGTATAGCACTGTACATATGCATATCTGACTCAGTCCTCATGGTGATTCTCTCAGTCTTGGTTACTTCGCTGCTTTTGAAAAACCATTTCACCTGAACAAGAATTAAGCCAATATTAAAAGTGTGCATGACCTTTTAGCTGTGATATTCCCTCAGTATTATCTTACATCTGGTTCAGGAACAGCTACGAGTCGGAATTCCAATTCAACATCTTCGCCTTCATTGGCAGTCTTTGTCTTTGGCTTCTGACTGAACATTGGAGGAATACCTTCCAAAATATCAGCCAAAGATGATTCCCTAAATGAAGATAAAAAATTTTCACATGTGAACACGATCTTATAGGACTTGTTTAATCCTTTAAAGATGAATAAACCACATTGGCAGAAAACAATTACCTGGACAGACTTCTCCTTGAAGTAGGTGTCATATCGCTGCCATGGTCTGATAATGGTCCTTCCACAACTAGCTCAGCAGAGCTGGAAGCAAAACCTGCGGAATTTTTAGCCACTACAGTAAAAGTTCCAGCATCCTCTGGGAACACCTCGTTGATGATCAGAGTAGCCACATTGTCATCATCGTAGAAAATCTTCAAAGTGAAACCAAGTTAAGTAAATAAAGTTCAAAATATTCGTACACTAAGCCGACAGTAATGCACTTACTTGGAAGTCTGGGGATGGTTTTATGATAGCAGTTTGTCTAAACCATGTGATGACAGGTCGAGGAACTCCTTCAACTTTGCACTCAAAATGGACGGTAGCTCCATCTGGGGCTTTCACAGGTTTTAGTTTCTCGATGAAACGTGGAGGAGAAATCCTTTGATCCTTTTTGGGTTCTGTAAGGTTAAAAGCAAACATGAAGCGCAAATGAAACTAAACGTTTTTTTGTTTTTTGTTAATGCCACTTACTTTCAAAGACAGGTAGCTTTTCAATCTTCTCAGACAATGTCTTTTTTACGTAATTGGTGTAACTGGATTCATCCTTGAGGATCTTACGAGGAACGAAACCAGATTCATCTGTGAGATGTTTACGAACGAGCCACCAATCTTGATTGGTTTTCTCGACAACGTAAAGGCGTTCTCCTTCAACGACGGTCATTGATTCCTTGTTTTCGCTGACGTAAGTTTTCACAGCATAAAATGCTGTTCCTATCGGCACCAATTCCACTGCAATGCAAGTAAACAGTACAATAAGGAACAATAGTACAATTTCTTGGCTGAACTGCCATACACAGCAATAAAGTAAAACAAATAAAACAGATGATCACAATTTTTCGAAAAACCTTAAAAATACTACACGTTAAGCCGCTAATAATTCGATTGGACATAAGTTTAAATGATGATAACGCAGAGTTGATTGTATAAAAACCAAATGTACAAGTAGTTCCAAATGCTTACTTGTGTCAACTGGGATTTTCTTTACAATCGTCAGTTCTGAAGATTCTTCCTCTGTTGACGGTTTTTCCTCGACGACTTCTGATACATCAAGTGTGAATTCTTCATCTTCAACAGTTGCGGTAACAGCTTTTGGTTTCTTCTTCTTTACAACCGTTTCTGTAAAAACATCTTCTGGTTTCTCTTCTTCCTTCTTAGGTTTCTTCAATTTCAGAGTGGCTTTTTCCTCAAATTCTTCTTTATCCACAACCTTCTTCTTCTTTATAGTTGCCGTTGTGTGTGATTCTTCAACTGACCTTGAACGAGTGTCGAGGGAAATTGTAGTTTCAGCATCTTCTTCTTGCAAAGTTTTCTTCTTCTTAGTGATGACGGTTTCTTCATACACGTCTCCATGTTTCACAACTTTCTTTTTCTTGATAGTCATCTCAGCAAATTCATCTTCTGGTTTTGGGCCTTCGTCGTCGGAAGTGATCTCTTGGATGGATATTGACACATCTTCCGAGAAATCGTCATCTCTTTGCACAGTTTTCGATTTGCGCACCGTGATATCAACAGATTCTTCAGTGCGCTCTCCACGTTTAGATTTAAATGTTGCCATTACATCCTGTGACTCCATTTCCTCCAAAGTGACTGGAACAAGTCTACGAACGGTCACCTCTTCAAACACATCTTCAGTTGGAGCTAATTTTTCTTCTTCTGATTTCAGAACCAATTCTACTTCTTCCTCTTCAATGATCTTCGGTTTCTTTTTCTTCTTTTCAATTGTAACCACCTCCTCAACATCTTTGATTTCTGGTTTCTTGAGAACAGCAGTTGTCTCTGTCACTTCTGGTGCTTCCGAAGGTTTCAAAACGAATTTCTTGATTGTTACTTCCTCAGAAACATCTTCCGTCACCTGTATAGGTTTTTCCTCTGGTTTCAGGACCAAAGATGCCTCTTCCTCTTCGACAATCGAAGGCTTCTTCTTTTTCTTCTTAATTGTGATTGCTTCTTCAACATCTTTTGCTTCAGGTTTCTTAGGTAAAACTGCCGTTGTTTCAGGAACCTCCGGTTTGACGACTAATTTCTTGATAGTTACTTCTTCAGAAACCTCTTCAGAAACTGGTGTAGGCTTTTCTTCTGGCTTCAGAACAAATGATGCCTCTTCCTCCTCTAAAACCTGTGGTTTCGTTTTCTTCTTAATTGTGATTTCCTCTTCAACGTCCTTGACCTCTGGTTTCTTGGGAATAACAGCCGTTGCTTCAGGAACCTCCGTCACTTCCTCAGATTTCACTACCATTTTCTTAATAGTCACCTCTTCAGATACTTCTTCTGTAACATGTTTAGGCTTCTCCTCAGGCTTCAGAACCAACGTTGCCTCTTCCTCCTCAACAGTTTGTGGCTTCTTCTTTTTCTTCTTAATTGTGATTTCTTCTTCAACATCCTTGACTTCTGGTTTCTTGGGTATAACAGCAGTTGCTTCAGGAGCCTCCGTTACTTCCTCAGGTTTCACCACCAGTTTCTTGATAGTCACCTCTTCAGATACTTCTTCTGTAACTGGTTTAGGCTTCTCCTCAGGCTTCAGAACCAACGTTGCCTCTTCCTCCTCAACAGTTTGTGACTTCTTTTTCTTCTTAATTGTGATTTCTTCTTCAACATCCTTGACATCTGGTTTCTTGGGAATAACAGCAGTTGCTTCAGGAACCTCTGCTACCTCCTCAGGCTGCACAACAAATTTCTTGATAGTAACCTCTTCAGAAATTTCTTCTGTAACTGGTTTAGGCTTCTCTTCTGGCTTCAGAACCAATGTTGCCTCTTCCTCCTCAACAGTCTTTGGCTTCTTTTTCTTCTTCTTAATTGTGATTTCTTCTTCAACGTCTTTAAACTCTGGTTTCTTAGGAACAATTGCAGTTGCCTCAGGAGCCTCTGCTACCTCCTCAGGCTGCACAACCAACTTCTTGATTGTTACCTCTTCAGAAACTTCTTCCACAATTGGCTTAGGCTTTTCTTCAGGTTTCAGAACCAACGATGCCTCTTCCTCCTCCACAATCTGTGGTTTCTTTTTCTTCTTTTCAATAGTAACAACTTCTTCAACATCTTTGGCTTCTGGCTTCTTTGGCACAACTGCAGTTGTTTCAGGGGCTTCTGGCATTTCCGAAGGTTTCACAATCAATTTCTTGATTGTTACCTCTTCAGAGACTTCTTCAGTAATGGGTGCAGGCTTCTCTTCAGGCTTTAGAACCAATGTTGCCTCTTCCTCCTCAACAGTCTTTGGTTTCTTTTTCTTCTTTTTAATTGTGATTGCTTCTTCAACATCTTTGGCTTCTGGCTTCTTGGAAAGAACTACTGCTGTTTCAGGCACCTCTGTTACCTCCGAAGGTTGCACAACCAATTTCTTGATGGTTACCTCTTCAGAAACTTCTTCTATCACCAGTTTAGGTTTCTCTTCTGGTTTCAGAACCAATGATACCTCCTCCTCTTCAATAATCTTTGGCTTCTTCTTGCCTATAGTAATCAGTTCTTCAACATCTTTAGATTCTGGTTTCTTGGGAACAATTGCAGTAGTCTCAGGAACTTCTGTTACTTCTGAAGGTTGCTCAATCAATTTCTTGATTGTTACTTCCTCAGAAACTTCTTCTGTCACTGGTTTAGGCTTTTCTTCTGGCTTGAGTACCAACGTTGCCTCTTCCTCCTCAACAGTCTTTGGTTTCTTTTTCTTCTTTTTAATTGTGATTTCTTCTTCAACATCTTTGGCTTCTGGCTTCTTGGGAAGAACTACTGCTGTCTTAGGCACCTCTGTTATTTCTAAAGGCTGTTCAACCAATTTCTTGATTGTTACTTCCTCGGAAACTTCTTCTGTCACTGGTTTAGGCTTTTCTTCTGGCTTGAGTACCAACGTTGCCTCTTCCTCCTCAACAACCTGTGGTTTCTTTTTCTTCTTTTCAATTATAACCACCTCCTCAACATCTTTGGTTTCTGGTTTCTTGGGAACAACAGCAGTTATCTCAGCAACTTCTGGTACTTCTAAAGGTTGCTCAACCAATTTCTTGATTGTTACTTCTTCAGAAACTTCTTCAGTGACTGGTGTAGGCTTCTCTTCAGGCTTCAGAATTAAAGTCGTTTCTTCTTCCTCAACAACCTTCGGTTTCGTTTTCTGTTTAATCACAGTTACATCCTCTCTAACTTCTTGCACTTCAGGCACCTGTTCCTTCTCTGGTGATTGCTTTGCCAATTTTTTAATTGTTATCTTTTCTGAAACCTCTTCAGCAATCAGTTGTGTTGGTTTTTCAGGTTTCATAACATAAGTGACTTCTTCTGTAACTTCTTCAGGTTTAATTTCCTTTTTCTTTATTATTGTAATTTCCTCTTCCACGTCTTCTACCTTTTCCCTATGAGGTATGATACCTTCTGCTTCTGTTTCATCTACTGGCTTCACTGTAATTTTCTTTATTGTTACCTCTTCAGAAACCTCTTCAGGCTTTGATTCTGGCAACACTTCTGAAGTAATCGACAATTGCGTTTCTTCTTCTGGTACAATCTTTGGCTTCTTTTTCTCTTTAATTACAGTGACATCTTCAGAAATTTCTTGCAGCTTCACTTCAGGAAGTTCCTCTGGTTTCAAGACAACTTCTTCGGGTACTTCTTTTGGTACCTCTGGAGCGATTGCTTCCTCTTTCTTTGGGACGATAGTTTCTTTGATGACATCTGCCACATCTACAGGCTTGTCTAAATTTTCAATCGTTTCTGAGTATTCTTCTGGTTGTTCTGGAAGTTTTGATGAAATCAAAGTTACAGTTGTCTCGGCTTCTTCTTCTTCAACAGGTTTAAGCACAAAAGTTGTCTCAGTGTCTTCTGGACCAACATCAAAAATTGGTTTGGGAGCCTTCTTCTTGAAAACCACTTCAGTGGATACATCCTCAACAGGCTCTTCTTTCTCCACAGAAATAGATTTTCTGGATTTTATAGTAGCAATTGCTGAAACTTCTTCGCTCGGCTGAATGTCCTGTTCCTCTTCAACAATGAATTCAGAAACTATTGAAAACTGAGTGGTCTCCGAAAATTCCATAGGTGCTTGAGAAGATGGCTTCTTTCTCTGAATTGTAGCAACTGCCTCAACTTCTTTGGGCTTCTCTTCCACCTTTTTAACTGGTTTCAGCTTTTTCAAGAAACTTTCTGGTTTAACCTCTTCAGGCTTAGGTTCAATTGGTTTCTTCTCTTCTGGCCTCTTTTTAAGTTTCAATCTACTCTCCTCTGGTTTCTTTTCCTCAGGTTTCTTTTCCTCAGGTTTCTTTTCCTCTAGCAATTTCTCAGCAGGTGTTTCTTCAGGTTTCTTTTCCTCTGGTAACTTCTCTGCAGGCGTTTCTTCAGGTTTCTTTTCTTCTGGCTTCAGAAGTACCTCAGCAACCTCAACAGGAGCTTCTTCTGGCTTCTTCTTAGGAACACGTTTCTTCTTGATGACAGATTCAGCAGTAACCTCTTCAGGCACTTTATCCTCAGGGGCAACCTTGCCTGGTATTTCTTCTTCAACCAACTTCGAAACTACTTCTTCAACTTCAGCCACCATCACAGTCTCAGGTTTCTCAGGAATTTCTTCTGAAACCTTTTCTGGAATCACCACGACAGCTTCCTGTGGTTTTTCCTCTCTGGGCTTTTTCTTCTTTAACGAGACTTTTGTTGTCACTTCCTCAACTTCCTCAGGTTTCTTATCCTCTGGCTTTGTAACAATGACAGTAGAAACTACTTCTTGTACAATCTCGGGGACTGGCTCATCTTTAGGTTTCTTCAATGTGATATGTTCTACAACACTTTCCGTTTCAATGATTGCCAGAGATGGGATTTCTTCAATAATTTTCTCCTGCACAGTTGTTGGTTTAGGTGTTTCAACAACTTCCTGCACTTCACTGATTGGCTTCTTCTTCTTGATTACCTTCTTTTTGATAGGCGTTTCCTCTTTAGGAGCATCTGTAATAACAAAATGGTATCTATAATTGCAAACGCAGTTATAACAGAAGACAATGGTAATGCTTACCTTCTGCAACGACTACTGTTTCGGCAGTAAATTCTTCTGGCAGCTGTGGCATTTCCTTTTTCGTAGTTGGAATTTCAACAGTCACATCAGTGATTTCCACATCAGCAGTTTTAGGTTTCTTCAAACTAATTTCAGCCGTCAATGTCTGCGGAAGCTCCTCAATGACTTCATGGACAGGTTGGATAATCGTAATTTCTGTACTTTCTTCTGGTTTTGGCTTTGATTTCTTTTTGATTTGCCTTGTTTCTTCAACAGTAAATTCTTCCACTTCAGCCTTCTGCGGCTTCTGCTCATCAGAGATGATGGATTTCACTCCAGGAATTGTCATTTCAACAACAGTAATTTCCTCAGGTTTTGACTTCACTTTCCTCTTTTTCAGAGTAACTGCTTCTGTGATAGTTTCCTCTGTGACTTCAGACACATGGGGCTTTGGAATATCCTCTACGACTTTCTTAATCGATTCAGTCACAGTCATTTCAGTGATTTCTTCCGGCTTGATCTTCGGCTTCTTCTTTAAGGTGATTGTAGCAACTTTCTCCTCTTCATCCTCTTTTTGCTCCAAGACTGTTGGCGCCTTTTTAATGGTGACCTTCTCTTCAGGAACCTCAGTGATGGTTGGAACCTCGCCAAGCTTTGCAACTGGATTTGGCAATCAATCACAAGATTAGTTTACAGCAAAATTAATATTCACACCTACCACATTACAACATAATTAGCACAATACCCATGCAAATAGTATACAACAATCAAACACAGCGATAATTTTATTTGCATAGTTTATTATAAAAAGTAACAAAGCCAAGAGGGATGAGTTCACAGTTTAGTTGAAAATGATCCATGGAGGTCTTGTAAAAATGACGATGGTCGCATAAATCCCTCGCTGCTTGTTGTGAGCCAAAATAACGTACACGAAGTTTATTTGTTAGCGAAACATCCACATAGTTCGATATACCATATGGACGAGGTAGCACAAGTGTGTCAGTTGACATGTTATAAGTAGGTTAAAAGTAAATAACGTTAATTGGTAGTGTCAGATTATACTTACAAAAGCTGTACCTGAAAAGTAAGAACATTGGTTAATATGTGTCAGTGTATTAGGTGACATGTGAAGAGTTGTTTCACAAGGAAAAAGTGAGTCATGTATCACTGAAGAAATTGCACCCTCGGGGCAAATCGCAGTTAGACATTATTAATTAGTGAATGACAGGGTGTCCAGCATGTTGCTTGGCCCAATGATATCACCCGATGATGATGAATCCGCCGACTATTAGCTGTTAAATAGCTAATGTACATCATGTTGCAGGTTAATGAGTACGACGACATTTAGGTTATATCCGTTCCTGTTATTCCATTGAATGTTAAACAGCAGGTTACCAATGCAGCGTACAATATCAAGTATTTGTTACTTTTTATTAAGTAACAAGTCCAACCTTCTGCAGAAATCTGTGTCAAATGGTGAAGTTCATCTGGAACAGGTTCTTTTTGGGCGAATAGCTGTGCTGTTGTTTCTGCATCAGATGCCTCAGCATTTGGCATTGCCTTCTCTGGCAAAATCTTACCCACATCAGAAAGTTTTACAAACGTCTCTCCAACTGAGGTGGTGTCAGAAACAGGAATTATCGCCGAATCTAGCAACTTTTCAATGACTTCATGTGACATATCGACTGAGGCTTCCAACAACACTGATTTAGGAAGTGACTCCACTACAGTAAGGTTTTGTTTCTTGTCATCAGCTGATATTAATTTTTGGGTCTCGCCCAATGGTTTTTTTATTTTCTTTTTCTTTGGAACCACAGCTACTTCAATTTCACGCTGTGGAACAGCGGCGACATTGGACTGTTCTGCTGTTTTATCAGTGTCCAATGAATCAGGTTGAATGGGTACCACTTCCGTCAATACTGATACCAAGTCTTCTAGTTCAGGCATTGAGCCACCTTCATGAGGCACATGTCCCACAAGCACATCCGTGATCTCCTCTGGCAGCGATTTCACTGCATCTGGTAGAATATCTTCAACAAGTGGAATATCTTCGGATGTACTTGTTTGCCCAAATTGCTCTTGTGGCTCCATTTCATTTGTAGATGTTATTTCTTCCAGTTTTGAAATTGGATATTGCTGTAATACATCCTTTTCAGTAACTTCTGCAGTGGTCGTTTTCGAAAGCACAACTGGTAAGTGCAATGTTGGCATTGTTGCAGAAACCTCAGTGACATCTGCAACTTTGGGTATCTGTTGAACCAAAACGGATTCTTCCAATTTCGGTTTACCCTTCCTTTTAACCAACTTCTTCACAGGTTCATGTGTTTGCTTTGCTACAATTGGGCTCACATCTGTGACATCAGTCGTCAAAATATCACGTGCACTGCAAACCTCGGTCTCTGATACGTCTGGCTTTTCCTGCGTAGGAACTGAAGTTTCACCCTCGGGAACATCAGATGATTGAGGAACGACCTCAGTTGCATGGGATGGTTTCTCCACAGCAACTGTTATTATTTCCTGCAGCTGAGCTTTTGGTTTCTTCAGCTTAAGTTTCTTTTCTTTTGGTTTTTCAGATATTCCAGGTTTCTCAAGTGTTGGTAAACTTTCTGAAATCAATTTTTCCTCCAGCACACTATCCTGCAATGTCTCTGGTTTTCTGCTTGCTAATGGGAACAGTTCATCTTGCTCCATCTTTTCAGTCGTAACATCCTTTGGTATCTCCTCAATTATTTCCTGCTCCAGTTTGTCCTTTGGTAGCTCCTCAATTATTTCCTGCTCCAGTTTGTCCTTTGGTAGCTC
>JAQFZQ010000400.1:0-34757 GCA_034696005.1 Glomeris marginata | reverse complement strand
TTTTAAACTATAAACTGCACCCCGGGACCGGGCGCGAACCCAAGACTACTAATTTACAGTCCAACACACTACCCACTCTGCTAACTCGCCGATGGACCGGTTCTAGCTTCAAACCACCCTCTACAATCTATATAACAGCAGCTTTTGAAAGCTTCTTCCACGTTTGTGAATTTAATATGGGGAAAATATCGCTTTGATAACTTTCATAACTTGGGACAAGTATCCAAACAATGGAGATTATATTGTGATGAGCAGAAGAACAAAAAATATTAACTGTACAATTTACAAAGTTTTACTGCATGAAAATATAAAGCAGTATCACTGCAGACAATGAGAATACATTGTGGGCATTTAATATGGAATAATAACTTTATGGGACACAAGTGAAATTGATGAATAGTGATATGTACTATATGGACATTTAAGGTGAAAGACCGCACTGGTAACTTGTCTGGTAGCCAATAGGTGACGCCCCAGCATCACAGTTTAGGTCAACATTTCAATTCGCTTGTTAAAAATTTGGCAAAGATAATTTAATAAATAAATTAAGGATAATGTAACGTGACTAATTGCTGTACTAATTTCTTTCCAGGTGTGACCGATATCAACAAGATTGACAAACAAATTAAAAAGTATCCATTCGGGTCATGTTAATTTCAATAGTTTAAGTTTAACATTATTAGGCAGTCATTCATTTATTGCTTATCTATTATACTAACTTTTATTATCATATAAAACTGTTTTAAAATAGGCTACTGTAGCCTACTGATTTTTTTTATTCTTCAAATTCAACAACCGGTAACCACTATATTATAATTCCCAGGTTAAATAGCTAGTGTGTACCATCATGCAGGGTTCCTTTTGAAGTATTTAGACCACTAAAAAGTTTGGACTTTACAAGGACTTCGAAAGCATTATAAAAACTGGAAAATATAACACTTTTAAGTTTTTCTCTCACAATTCGTGACAAAGGACCTGTTTTTCATGCTGCACACAAATGCTAAAAACCTCTTATGATTATGATGTAACCAGAAATAATATAGTCAAAATGTTAGTAATTGAATGTTCAAATTGAACACCACAGTTAGTAGAATCAAATGGTAGTATTCTACGGACGCCATTACACCAGTCAGCCAGGACAACCACTGGTGTAATGGCGGCCAAATTAACGAGTGCTGGATTTTTCCATTGTAAAATGACTGTAATCCTTATCTTAACGCAGAACTTACTATAACAAGATAAACAATCGGCCATTTTCCATATCTAAACGCTCTTTGAACTTTAATCCAAAGTTTTTTCAAACCTCGTGTCCCAAATCAAGGCAAACAGATTGTCGGCGGGCAACAATTAATATTTATTAGTTGCCAAGAATCGAATACTGCGTCATATATGTGCTGTGCTCAAAATTCGTAGAAACCCTATTTTTCAATTGGGTTAAGCAAATAATAGTTAAGAACTTGATTCCAAATGTGTGAAAACACGTTTGTTTCAAAACAACAATTGAATCCCTAGTTTTATACAAAATACGAATTTACATTTTATTTGTTTTAAGAAAAACTAAACAAAATTTCTGTTCTGCAAACCACCTGAATATAGTGCAACCTGTCAGAGCTGGAACAACTAAATAAAAGTGTGGATTGTATATATAAATTAACATGTGTAACAAAAACACTTTCTGCCTTTTGCAAGTTACCCTATATAATGATGTTTTTAAGAAAGCTGTATATCCACATCTTCATAATCTGTTTGTTTTTGTGTTCAGTTTACCTACACACACTTCTGTGAAATTGTGCAACATGTTGCGCTTCTACGAAAGCGCCACCTATCAACACCATATCACGGCTGAACCTTCTCTAGCCAAACAAAAACCGTTAATACAAAAACAATTCCCAGGTATTAATTATCATTATCACCGTCCGTAAACTTCCGCCATGAGGAGTCACACCTTATTCTGACATCATACCTAATCTTAATCCTTTTATAGCATCTTGAATACATATAGAATGTTATTTTTAGAAATGGATTTGAGAAACAAATACACATTATACTGTAATAGTGTCGCTACAGGAAATAAAATAAAATTCCCCTACTATTATAAGTACCATTCGATTCGGTTATAAAGGCACAGTCATGCCATGAAAAGCCCTATACATTTTGTTTCCTTGAGAAAACTTCTCAAACTGTAAGGAAAACTAGAAAAACCCTTTTGCACATTTTCAGTTGATTAACAATTTGGTATGTGAATATATGGGAAATACAAAAACCTAATTAGCGTTCCAAACAGAACTTTGTAAAGTACCTAACTTTTTTTACCTCAAATACTTCAAAGACTTAGATTTATGGCAACAAAAAAAAACTTATTGAGATAATCAATAAATAAAGTTAGTAAACAACACAGTAAATATGTAAGAAAATGCAATCCAGATACAAAAGCTCATGAATGGACGTCACTGATTGGTTACCAATTTACTTTACATGAGGCCATTTTGACCCTTTTCATTGTTCTGTCATTGACTGAAAAAACGTTGGAAAAATGGCGTCTTAAGTGAGAAAATTGGTTTTCAGCCAATCGGATTGCATCATCTTCCTCACTACAGTCTCCATCTCCACAATGGGAGTTGCTTACTGAAAAAGGTCAATTGAAGAGGAGCCTCGAAAAACGATTCAACTGCGTTTTTGGTGTTAATTCTGCAAAATAAAATTCCTGATCAGCTCTCTGCATCGTACTGAATGGTTTTTACGCAGTTGAATAATTTTTTCCAGGCTTCTTCCTCATTAGAGACTGACAACATTTAGAGGAAGAATGGAAATTTGAGAAAGGTACTTACAGTGGAATCGAAAGTGACACTTGCTGCAGTCCTCTCCACAGGCTCGATGACTGCTAAGCACCGAACTCCAGCACCAGCCTCCAGTTTCTTGATCCACACAGACACAGGAAATACAGAACCAGCAGAGTCCACGGCCTCCAACTGAAGTAATAGTACAATAACAAGTCAGAAATCAGTGTACAACAAATCCTTGAACCAAATTGACCCATGTTGTCACACACAGTACAATAATATAATTTTTCCCAAATTGAAATAAGCCCGTTTACAAATTTATTTCTATGGAAAAGTTTTGACAATGTGGGGAAATACGGCCCATATGTTTTTATACAAATGCGGAAGAAACCAATGTTAGAAATATTATTAACAGATTTTATTGTAATTTCAATGGTTGAGTGAACATTTAAAAGAAATAATATGGCATATGTTTGCGCATGATTGCAATGTTATAAACACAAAAACACATTGTTTTTATTGGGAAATTATTGTTGCCTATTGGCACATCATTTATTTTATAGTTGGTGTACGTGCATTCCCATCTAATACTTATCTTTAGCATAATCAAAACATGGTAAACAACACGATCACTTTATATCCAGACTTTATAGACAAACATGCTTAAACTTTAAACTTTCTGTGATGTGATAAATGTATTACCTGAATTATCAATTATGCACAGAGTTTGAAGCACAAGAATAATTAATGATATGTGTACCTAAGTCTTAAATATAAAACTGTTATATCCCAATGCTAATTATAAAATTACCTTTTTTTTTGAATCAATATTATTTGTAAAATTTTAGCTTTCGGTTAAAATAAACAATAATTGTAATAACCAAGTGTTTTCTATAAAGAATTCCAGAATTCCCATTTTATAAAGTTATGAAAGTTTTTATACACAAGTCCAAATATTTTGCAGTAATATTGAATCTTTTTTTGGAAGTTGTGTGAAAAAAGCGGAAACAATTTTGTAAGTATCATTGTTCACATGGGAAATATCCTTGTTGGAAGTCACATGATCGAAAATAGTTTACATGCAATGTCACTCATAAAAAGACAAGTATGAATCAACAAAATCCTCTTCCTGTATTATAATTCATTTTTATGTGCATGTATGTATTTTATACATGTAAAGTCTAGTACTTTTAATCAGTCTGCTTTTAATGCTATATAGACATTTTTCTGTAAATGCACTCTAATATCACTAAAGCCTGATCAATAATATATACTTATTATCTACTTAATCTCATAGTTAACAACGTTTTATCAAGAACAAACGTTTATCCACTCTTGGTTGTACTCATTCATCTCTATAATTATCACAAGATATCTTTAAAATCCAAGGTGCTAACCGACACAAGATAATTGTGCTTAAAAATAGCACAATCATGTGATCATCTATTGAGTGTGCCAAAAAGTGAAAACTGCAGTGATCAGGTAGTAACAACAATTTATGGGCCATCAGATATCACTTTTTCACATGTTTAATATTACAAACTTCCCAGAAGGCAAAGTAGAAAATTAATATTATCTATTACTAAATTGTTACTGTTAAATTTTCCAGGATATAATAAATAATTCCAGTACATTTCCAGGATTTCAAGTATTATAACATTAATTCCCAGTACTTATAATTCCAAGATTTCCATTTCAGTGAACATCCTGTATTAAATATTGATTGTAATAAATTAACTTTAAAGATTATCAATTGTGATTTAAAATTACTTATAATTTTATAGCTTTAAATATTTGTTATAGTAATATGTATGAACATAAATTTGTGTAGTATTGTGTTATTGAAATCTGGGCACTCTAACATGAAATTTTTTTTGTTGCAATGGCTCATTTTGTGTCAGCCAGTCCCCATTACAAATTAAGTCTTCTGCAAACAGTAACACGCAAAAACAACATCTCTATCTGCAAGTAAAATCCATGTAACATGGTTTGGATTCCCCAGCACATGTGTACATAAGACTTACATATTATACGATTCAGACAATACGTAGGAATTATCATACTAACCACTTTTCCGGATACGAGTATCAGTTCTCCAGTTGATTCCAAGTGGCTTTCCGTCAGAGCATATTGTTCCCTTTTGCAATTGAGCAGTTCACACAGTCGTTTCTTGCAAAGTTCTTCGCTCGAGTAACCAAAAAGCCGGCATGCCGTGTCATTGGCCACGAGAACCTGCGAAAGGCGGGAACAAAACACTAAATGTTAAGGCACGTTAATGCAATGTTTGGAAGAAAATAGCTTTGATGTAACTGTACTCCATGCAAGTTGAATATTTTAGCATATATTCATAGAGAGCTTTCATACAAGCATTACTCATCGAACATCCTTGCATTGTTCTAGGAAGTTATTTTTTTAAATCCAATATTCGTATCATGGAACCATGTTTGTGCACTTTCACTGGCTTCCAGGAATGAACGTGTAAATATAGGAAATTGTTTAATATGCAGTATGCATTTGGATGAAATGTTTTCGGATGGAGTGGTCATCCAATAAATTCTGAGGAAACTGCATGTAAGAAATTTAAGTAAGAAAATAATGTATAAAAAATAGTATATATAAAAATTTTGTTTATCATTCTTAAAAAATTTATTCTTTAAATATTATAAAGAAAGAAGACAACAATAAATGGCCTTCTTCAGTCCCTGACTTTTAAAACTGCGAAATTCCCAGACTTTTTCTGCATAGGTACCAGGTCAGTGGCCATAATAAGCTAGATTCACAATAACATGTATTTAAATGAAAAATAAAAATACATGACTTCTTGCATGAATAGCAACACTAACATCTCACAAGTTTGAAGTGTATTAAATAAATTAACATTGATTCTCATCAATAATTTGTTTACTTAACCACTCTTCGTTAAACTAAATTATAGTATTAAAAAGCATAGTGAGTTCTTAAAAAAGTTTTAAAATAGTTGCAACAGTTATAGTACTTTTATTTTTTTAAATTAAAGAAAGTATGCATATGTTATTAGTCTAATTTAATTTTCCCTTTGTACTGTCTAACTCAGTTTTCACAATTGTAACAATATGCACATTTTTTTACCTTCGGACTTCCCTAACATTTCCCCCAAAAGCTTTTCATTTTCCTGGATAAAAATGCATGCTGTGCTCATTCTGATTCACAACATTTGTCATGTGCAATGATTTCTCAACACTTCGCATACCTACAGTAAATAACTACAACCAAGAGCTACAACTACACACGGACTGTAAACATCATGGATGCAATTACAAATCAATGTCTAAACCTTAACAGGCCTAAGTTGTCCTATAAGTAAATGTTAATTAATGTTTGCTAGTGTATATTTGGCACTGTTCTATGCAGTTTGTACTTTAAGAATGCAAAATTTCCTTTTAAAAACAGGTGTTTTTGTATACTATATTAATCAGCAATCACTTATTTTTAGTTCCACAAATATTCATACGATGGCACCACATAACGACTGAAATTCTGTCTGCCAGTTCAGATAATGTATTGCAATGATCAGTCTGATTAATCCTATCTGGGTGGTAACCAAGGTACTACTGGGTTTGTCAGTGTATACTTAGAGTATCTACACGCAATCTAATTGGGGCAAAATGTGAGAACTTTCATATATATAGTAGTAACAAATCCAGGCACCTCAGATGTTAAAGCATCAACGGTGACCACTGCTTTGTTTGGGTTGTTGACAGAAGATGGCACAACTCCACTGCGATCCATCAGGTTGCTCATGGACCACGAATCGTTGAGGGAGATGCTGCGGCTGATGGACAGTGGACTGCTGATGGCCCGAGACTTGGACTGTGTCCGATTCGCATCTCGATTCCAAGAGTAACTAACAGAATGTAGCCCATTTCCTGTTAATGGCGAGTAATAAGCAAAGTTTAATTACAAATTGATTCAACACTTCTTTCAGTAATCAACTCGCACGACCATGAAATATATACAAAAACGAACATTTAATCTTATAAGTGGGCTAATGAGCTCTAAATGCTCATCTGACATTTGAACATGCATCTCATCCCAAGGCTGACCACTACAATTTCATTCAACACTATATTGGCCAACTGTCCAATTAATTTACATACTACTCTGTCTTGAAGGTTATTAAAGTTTTTGTTGTTAATTGCGAATATGAGAAATTAATGTTGTAGATTTATCATGCAATCTGCACTGTGAATGTTGTTTGGAGTAATCAAATTAAGTCATTTGTGTTAACAGGTAGTTTAACTGTATTTTAAATATGTAACTACTGATCTCTGTTTTAACTATACATCATTTGACTTTATTCAATTTTAATTATATATGTAATTTGACCGAATTTAGTTTTAACAATATGTAAACTGGTTGAATTTAGTTTCAAATGTGTGTAACTTGAATGAATTCAGTTTTAACTATGTAACCTTATTAAATTTACTTTTAACTATATGTAACTTTATTGAATTTAGCTTTAACTACTATATGTAACTTGTAGTGATGTTACGCACTTTGCGTAGTATCTTCTCTAACCGTGAACATTTTTGTTACAAACTGCCAAGTTACCAAGTAATAAAGTTAACACTCTTTCAATCTCACTGTTAAACAGTAAAACAAATCAACTTCTTCCTAAAACAGCATGATAATTACCAGTGAATCTGTCCATGGTGCATTTGGGAAGCCTCGCCGTGATGTTACCGGCCCCCGACACCGTTGACTCGCAGGACTTCTTCATCGACAGTTTCTTCTTAAGGGCCGGTAAAGACTGGTTGCCTTCGAAGGCTTGTTCCTCTCGGAAACAGACATTGGCAATCCCCAGTTGAGATGCCCTTTCCCTTCGGCCATTGGCCCCCAGAAGCCGGTCTAAGGGAGATGGTTGAGCCAAGCAAACCGAAGCCAAACTGAACGCCGCTGCATCTTTAGAGCATGAAGGTTGCCTCTGGAGAGATGGTTCCTTTGCAAGTCTTCGGTGGTTGGAGATCTGGTCAAGTAAAAGAAACAAAAGGCACATTGGTATAATATGGTCATGAATTAGGAAAGAGAGTTAGAGATGATGCGGCGCTGTACCGAAGATGGACCGGTGGTCACCCTGGCCATATTAATAGAAAATAACAAAATGTTAGGATGAGAAATGAAGAAGCTGGATGAAGCGTGAGAAAAGCCAAAGTGGATGTGAGAACAAATTGCAAGGTAAAATGAGCTTGACTCATTTTCTGGTTGTAACCTCATTTGTCAGCCTGCAATTGTGAGTTTTTTTTAGGGAGCCATGCTCTCATTTCTTGCAAAATTGGGCAAAAAGTGAAACGTTTACCTAACATCATTACGTATTACGTAATGGGCTGAGATAATATGATTTACAGTTTTTGTGCAGCCAACAACTCGGATTTGTTTTTTTAAAGCAACTCATATGTGAAAAACTTTATAGAAAACATTTTGCTGAAAATTATTGAACCTTCTGTATGCACAAAT
Organism: Glomeris marginata; assembly: GCA_034696005.1. Taxonomy (NCBI): domain Eukaryota; kingdom Metazoa; phylum Arthropoda; class Diplopoda; order Glomerida; family Glomeridae; genus Glomeris; species Glomeris marginata. Next base: position 26,484 of record JAQFZQ010000400.1, on the reverse strand, counting down.
ATTTCTGCAAAACCATATAGAATTATGCAGAATATTATAATGTTATTTTTCTGCATAACGTTTTATCTTGGGAAAGTAAAAGTTTTATAACTTACTTTTATTGAGCAGTTTTTAGTTTTTCAAACAATAAAATTGGGAACATGGATTGAAATAAAATTTTAATGTTTGCTGTGCACATGGCTGCATCAAAAATTCCTTTGAAGTTAACAGTAATTCATTATCAAGGTTTACCTTATTGACGTAGAGCACACCGACTGCCAATATTAATTGGCAAAAAAAGTTGTCATAAATGTCACTGGACAGGTTTGTGATTGCATGATAAAAAGTGAGTCGTGAGCTATTATCGAGTTACTGTCAAGAGTTTTGACCTTACCATTTATTATACTCGTACGTATATAGTCAACACAGACCGGTTCATTATAATTAGTCTCTATCATGCTAATAAAACTAATTGAATCCAAGATAAGAGTCTTACTATTTCCTTAATTGTTATGCGCTCCTAATGAGCATCTTGGTGAATCCCATTCATTGAAGAAGTTCTCTAAATTCATACAAAATCGATGAAACCAATTTTTATGCTGTTAGATAGTACAACTAAATTTCCGATTGTCCCTATAATAAATTAGGAACATGAATGATGCTGCTAGAGAGCTAAATTGGAGCAAAACTCTAAAATTATACTGCAATTATGTTAAACCTTTTGCGAATTTGAATGTACAATTGCATAGTAATAATGAATTAAAATGACACAAACGTACCCTGTATCTTGAGTCGTCTTCAAGGAGCAAATTGTGTAATAAAGGTGATGCTGGTTTGGCTTTTTGTGGACTTGCCTGCATCGGTATTTTGACTCGCCCTCTTGCTGTCATTTCCCTGTGCAAAGTCCAAGTTGACATTTGTAATTATAAGTAACGTCATAAATGGGTATGCTGCTAAAATTATAAAACAGCCAAATCATCTTATAACATTTTTACAACTATGTTTGACACAGTTTCTGTAATTTCAATTTCCCCAGTTATATATAACTTTCCATGCATTTTCTTTTGACATTTGACACTTATTTAAATATATCTATAATACATCACGACGAAATTTAATACTACGTAATCCCCTTGCTTAATAACCTTCTTCTACATAGCTCTGTTGACACTATGCAAATTTATTCAGACTTAATTGCATCATAAATGAGCTATATAACCTGAATTATCTTTAATTTCAAATAATATTAAATAAATGTATACATTTTAGCGTGTGATATAAAATGCCTGCCATACATATAATATAAGGATTTGTAATTTAATACCCACCTAACCGTTATGCCAGAAGACAGGTTAATTAGTCAACCGGACGTAATTATTTAACCACCCCTGCCAACTTACTAAATTCACTGTTCTATGGATTTATAACCCTCGGCTTTATATAACTGCTATCGCGCACCTATCTAGTATTTTAGATGACATGTATACATACGTCTAGAACGGTTTTAGAATATGGTTTTAGCATGGGTTTAGCGGATTTAGACGTGGTTTTTTCAAGGTTTTTAAGCCTAGAAAAAAAATCTTTCAAATCGAATATTCAATTCTTGCGACAATCCATTAAAACAAGTTTTAAATCCAATAGAAACACTGACCGATAACGTAACTTGAATCAACAGTATATCCAACGGTTTATTAGTGTAAATTCCGTGCAAAATATTGGATAAAAACCGATAAAAACATACCTTTTCGAATACTCCGCCATTGTTAAAACGGTTAACCGCCAAAGTGTTGCCAACATCAAAATCAGTAGAAGTAGTACCAATTCCCCTATCCGGAAGATTTATCACCAAACCTGTAGTAATAATAATAATAATTGAATACACAAGTTCAGATATTCATCCTAACGGACCGATAACGGTCCAAATAACAGACAATAAATTGCATACATTGGTGCAATTCCTTTCTGATGAGCAACGCCATCGGTAGGCGGGGCCAAACCAGTTTCCGCGCCAATTTCAAATATCGGTTTATATTTTCTTCCTTCATTATAATCAGTCTAGCCTTGTCGATCTTCAGCAATAGTAAATCAGTGATGTTGCCGTTTATATTTCAAACCTTATTAAAACTGCATTATTAATCTGGATAATCGATAATACATTTTATTAAAGATTGAACCCGTCATAAACATATAATATCAACAAATTGCATTTCAGAACAAATTCAAACGCTGCAATGTACCGTGCATTCAATCATCTAAAAAGATGTCAATAAAATGGAAAACATTCAAGAGTTAATACTTAACCAAATCTTTCAATTACAGATCCATCATCAAACTATGTATAGCAATTACTAGCAACTTCCTTTGTACGTGGATTTTAAAAATGTCCAATTGTTCACGTAATTGGTGGTAATCTGCAATTACATTAGGTGAGCAATATTTTATGTTATGGCACGCTGCAGATTGTCTTATGGAGATTAAATGTCCTCTTCGAAATTAATATCGTCAGGAACGGTGCATCCAGATCGTTGAATGACTTCGGTTGCCGTATATATTCCACATTTTATGCACACGTCGATTTCCTTGTTTTGACAGTACATAGCCAGAAAACCTACAGGGAAATAACATTTTAATAATCTCATGTCAATAAAATCTTTGACAGTCAGCCCATTTGTTATTTACCGCCAGCAAAGGCATCTCCGGCACCATTTGTATCCTTGATTATATCCACTGGAAGTTGTTTAGCAGGATACTCTTTAACTTCTCCATCTAATGCAAACACAATAATGCTTCAATTTTCTAAGGCATAAAATAACACACTGGTTTTCAGAAAACTTGGCTTTATATACATTTATTGGTCACATCTCATTTGCAATGGATTTTCTATTTCTCAAAGTCAGACTTATCAATGAAAATTCAATGATGAAGTTGAATTCCGAGTCTTAAATTTCGAAAATTTGAATATCTGTAATAACAATAGTACAAGAAATTGTGTACGAATAATGTTACAACAGTATTTCACAACATCATGTCTGAAACATTAATAAATTATGATTGCCCCAGGTGATAATATTGGTTCCACTACAACCAAAATTCCTGAGAGGGGTTTGGATGGTTACTTTCCTCATTAGCTGGCATATGTCACATGAAACCAATGGATGCTTGTGAATTTGTGAACAAAACAAAGGGTGGAGCAGGGTGTTTGCCAACAAACGAATTCAGTGTCACGCAATATCAATAATACCTTGCGCAACGACAACAGGGTCAGAGCCTTGAGTGATGACCACAATCCTAGGCACATTGCTCTTCTTCGGCAGTCTCGAAAGCCTCAAGGCTATTTCTTTCATATCCTCAACTTGGAAGTTGTGATGTTCCGCGAACGTCGCAGCTTCCTGCATGTCAACACAAACACAACCAAATTATATCCCTTTTTCAAACGACGCGGCTTATTAATCGAGTTTTGACTTACCGTTTCGTTGCCGAGCAACACATCCACATAAGGCATTAATTCCATCATCGGCCTGGCAAAATGCTTAACAAGGAACTGTGCGCTGAGATTCAAAAACACAGTCTTGTTGAAATCGTTGGAATGCTTTGCAACTTCAAGCATCGCTTCTGGGCATACCGTCAAGAAGAAACTCTAAAAGCAAGACAAAAATTATACCATCAACTGCAACATAATATACTCTATCATCACATGAAATAGCAGCGAAAGCAACTGGCCAAAGGAGAGGAGTTATTAAACTGTCAAGCTTTAATACAGAGTGTCTACCTAACTTTCATTTCGAAATTCCAGTATTTTTAAGGATATTTATAACTTTTCCAAGACACAAAATACATTAAGTGAAAGATAGTTAAATAACAATCCACATTAACCCCTTAAAAACTGATGAATAAGTGGAATGAACCATCGAATTTCAAAAGTCTCATGCTTAATTGGTATTTTGTTCCAAGCAAATTAGAAGAGAAACACAGAAATCAATAAACGAAATTATGTAAAGTGTCAGGATGGATTAAGAAACAACTTCCAGTATATTTCCAGGATTTCCAGCATCAGTAGACACCCTGTATTATAACTCAGAGCAGAAGTTTGACAAATTATTCATGTGAACAAATTGAGAATCTTGAAATATAAAAACTTCCATGACATTTGCAGGATTAGTTTCAAATTCCAAGACTTTTCCAAGATTATTTTCTAATTCAATTACATTCCCATACCAGTAACACCCTGGCATAACTATACCATTTCAGCAAAACATGTTCTCGTCATACCGTGAGATAATAGTACCGGGCATTTTCTATAACTTCACGGTTCGCTGGTTCACGGATGTGATCGATCTTGAAGCAGTTGGCAGCTGAGAGATTTGCGCATAAAGATCTGCAAATACAAATTCCCCTTTCAATTATCACAGATTGCATCTGTTCAATATTGTTGTGTTACGGTGTAATGCATTGTTACTTTAAACCTGTTGTTATTGCAACACAACAGGTCAGGGCTCTCAACTAGAAGAGACAAATGTTGCAATAAAACAACATAGTTAAAGTAATAACATTAAAATATCATCAATATCATCACAATCTCACCTATGGTAACCGGTTATGACAACAGCACAGGTTCCCGTTGGCATCGTTTTATCGTACATGTAATAGGTGTCCACTCCCGCGTCCCGCGCGTTGGACTCCAGTTCCTTTCCAAACTTATCCGTCCCGATGCAACCCATGTAGCTGCAAACTCTGGGCTTCCTCAGAATACTCTGTAAATGTCAACAAACCACCACAAAAGACTTCAAACTTATCCGTAAGTGCTTTTGTACGGCATGGGCCGCGCCCGATTCACGCCGCGGCACAATATAACCGTGTGGCCATCAAGCTCCACACCACTTTCACCGTGTGCATATATGTACCATGAATCTGGCCATCAAACCATTCTGTCTCTGTGCTTACTTACTTGAGCAATTCTCATCGTGTTTTGACTCGCGCCACCGGCTACGTACTCCGCATCGTAGTTCTCAACCAAATCGTGGTACCTGCCAATAATAATTAATTCTTGTAAGTACATATCACAAGATCATAAACGAATCAAATTCCTTCTAAATAAGGTGTTCTAAATGAACCTTCACAATACAAGACTCGAATAAGGATTTGTATGCAAAGCACGCGTCGCAATGTAACAATCGAAATATATAGTGTCATATGGTAATTTATTCCTTATAAATAAGCAATTAATTTATAAGAGGACCCTCTTATAAAGACAATAGACAGGTTGTAGTTTATTTCATCTTGATATTATTTTTTCCACACCTAAGTGCCATACAATCATCTCCCATTTTCTCCAAGTTACAGCCTATTGATACATTCACTCAATGTCGTTAATTTTAATTACACATCGTAACACAGCTAATAATTTCTTCTGCCATCATTTTACTCTTAATTGGCCTGCATGTCTTGTACAGGAAAGTTGAACACAAAGATATTGCACATGCACACCTACACTGCTGTGTGTATCGAAACTTCTATTTTACCGAGAGGTCAACCAGCCAACTGTAATTACTTTAAGCTTGCATTAAGAAAGTGTTGTAATGGCTTATTAGAGAAGTGAGGAGATGGAGATACATATGGCAAGTGGTAAGAAACATAATTGACTGTTGCATCAGTTTCTCACAACCTGAGGAATGATCACACATAAAGTTTCATATCATTGCTGGATTCATGGAGCAAGGTTAACAACTAATCATTTCTTTTTTAATTTTTATAACAGAGTTCATAATTGCAACAGGGATGTAAAGTTGCCAGGAAATGCATATCTCATGAGGTATCATTAATTTCAAATACTACTTTGGATTGGAGTGGGCGTTGCACAAGAAGGAAAAACAAGCTATAAAAAGTAGACAAACAAAAATAACTAAATTGATAACCGGATGTAGGATTTAACATACTAACAAGGATTAAGGAATTCCAGATATACTGCCATTAGGTCATTATCATGTGATGCAGAACAACATTGTGACTCACAGTAAACTTTGCATGCATCTATATCTATGTATGTATGATTAGTAGATATGGTGAAGAATGGAAAATTAGTCTAAAGCAAGTTCATAACACTTGGGGGGAAAATGGCATTTACAAAATCAATATACTTAGCTAGAATAGTCAATACAAATAACAGAGTATGGGGATTTCTAACAACATCTTGTACCTGATTTAAATCCAAAGATTGTCCATATGCTCAAGGTACACATCAGCTGGGGTTAAAATGGTACTAAAATCCCTGTTAAAAACTTAACAATTGTCCCAGGACAATAACACATTCTGACATAAAAGTGCCTAGTTGCCAAAAGTCCCAAATACATAACATCCATTTGGTAATGGTGCTGTTACGTTGATCGGCTGAATACGTGATTTTCCAGAACGCGCATTAGGAGTGTTATGCGAGTGCCGTCTCTTCGATATGAAGCTCTTATATAACCACACAATAAAGGTTACTACGATAAAGAAAGTAAATAGAAGCATGCTGCTTTCTAATGCAACCAGTACCAATGTCATCTACAACCACGAGTTACTACTTCCTGCACCGCGTTACGTAGCATGCGCAAACCGCGCCAACCGGTTACGTAAAGTCATCTTTGTAAGTTAAACCTTGGGTTAAACACCCAACTTTTCATACATACCAAACCTACAAAAACCTTGGCGAAATGTGTGAAAATTGCAAGGTACTCGTACGGGTCACCTTGCGTAAACTCTTCGTATACAAATGCCGCAACCCAAAATACTTCATATGATGCAAACACCTTTTCCTGTTGACCAAATTCTTCCCTCGATTTCTAACTAACACCTTCAAAACAATATTTAACTTTTACACATTGCAATAGCTGAAGGTAAACATGTCATTTTACTCGGTATTCCCAGCAATTTCTTGGTAAAAAAGTTTTTTTAAAACCTATATCCATGGAAATTCTTAAGAATGTTCCTAATAACTCATAGTATGTTCCTATATTTAAATGGACTGTTCATTTTATTTTACCCTTCGTGAGTAAAGGGGTTTAAGGGATTTAATTGTGTTTTTCCAACCACGGCATCCCCACGCAAGTTGATATGTAACTTACATACAACCCGCACAATACCTTATATAATGAAAGTCCATTTTTTTGGAGCGCAGATGGACATTTGTGATGATGCACAAGTGCTATTATTATTCGTACCAGGCAGCATGACACTAACAATAAACCGACATATTCAGCTGTTATTTTTCCCCATCAATTGAAAGGCACTCGCACCAGTTGCCGATATTAAATAAGACGGCAGTTTGCCAAAGACTTTTTATGAAGCACCATCAAACATTATATCATAATGGGATCTTTGCGATACCAATGTGTAACCAGTTTTGTACTGGAGTTTATATCGCAGACTGCCTTCAATATTTCCTGGTACACAATATAAACAACTTTTTCATTGAACTGGTGCATGGCACTGTTCAATATTCACCAGCTGCACGTGGCAATGAACATAATATCTGAAACAAATTTTGCAAGGACGTGTTATTAATGTTCAAAGGTAAACCCATGCACCAGAAACTTGCACAAAAGAAGGGAGAAAAAATTGTTCTGATACAAATATCTTCCTACCGGTGATGGTTTTATAGTCTGTTCGAGTACATTTTGCAGTTTATATATAAACCCTTTATAAAGGGTCAAAATTTTGGCACCAATACAAAAATGCATTGTCATGGATTGTGCAGGGGAGTGAATATGTAGTAGCAAAATTTCAAAACTGACAAATACATGTTACAAGGATGAAACAGGAAACCCTGGATAAATTTCTTGGAAAACTGAACATATGATGAGGGCAATTAAAATGATTAGTCATTAAAATAAGCAAAAAATTAATACATTTCTACTTATTTCCCTCTTTATTCCAGGAAACCAATCATTGAAACTTTGAAAACTGAAAACTAAACAGTGTGAATGGAACCATGTCTTGAAGAAAACCATTGGCAGGGGTACCACTCAAAAGAAATAAAATTATAGGTTTTTTTATAGGTTGCCAACACATAATCACAGGTTTTTAATTCCAAAACACCAATATTTATTGCATTTTCTAAAACGAAATTTTGATATGAATAAGTCTCATTAATAAACATATTAAACTCGATTCAAAACAGCTGACCATATAAACAGCATTAAGCCATTTTATTTGCTTCAAAGCTAAATCAAATAAATGAGAATAAACTTGTCGGCTTGACTATTAAGGTACTATATAAGTTTGCACTTTCTTCCTTGTATTCAGATAATAAATTTATTATGTCCAAACTCGAAATACACCTTGTCTTATGTTTTTAGAAATCCAGTTTTATCTTGGTTTCGTTTTCAAAATGGAACTCGTAAATGAACCAGGTATCAGTGCATATTTGCTTGTCATAAAACTTTGACTCTTCTATTGACATTTGCAAAAAATAAAGCTTTGCATGTTGGGCAACACACGTGATAGTTGTTATCTGACATATGGATTTTGAGCGACAAGCAGGTCATCAGACAGGTGGGAATACAAATCAATATAAATAATACAGCAATAGGATAACAGGCTCTATGTTCAACCATAGTTCAACTATAGGTTTTCCCGGTTTTCCCCAGTTACTATATCTAAGAGCCATGCAACTAGCAAACAATCAAATGAATGGGCTATCTTTTCGATTATTTACGACGTTTTGCTGCAATTCTTTCTTATCATGTGATAATCACCCAAAGATTCTTACAATTTTCACACACACACATACTTACTGTCACTTATATCAACACTGATTAAACTTGAACTTTTTCTCCCAACAAATACAACCAGGGTAATGAATTATGGCCTTTAAAATCCATATCATTTCCTCAAATCTTTTAAATAAAAAGCACATTTCTAAAAGATACCAAGATACCTAATGCCACCAAGAGTGATATGCCACTTATTAATACAGTTTTTCCCCCAAGTTGTGCTATTGCTATGTATATTTTCCCCCCATGACTTTCACTTATTTGTTTCCCTATCTTAACTTTGTATTGTGAAGTTCAAACATTGGTTGAATTACTTAAAAATATATAGGAATGTAAAAGAAAATCACATTGGTCTGTGTCTTTCCTCTGCAAGGATGGCATCATTTGGTTTCAGTCCATATCTATACCAAAATAGCAAAAACGAAACATTTTATTTAATTGTTACTTGGTTTCCATATCTTTTAAACTGTTATCGAACAAAAATGAAACACACTTGTCCAAAAAATCCAATCCAGTGACAGCAGAAATGTCCAACAGTGGATTTCCCATTCCAAGTACAAGTCCTTCCCTGAAAATAAATTAAAATTAAATAAATAAATTCTCACAGTAAACTTGTCATATAAAATATTAGACTTCAGTACAAGTTTTGTTTTGGCCATGACCCATGTCCAGTTATGACATAGTTCACCAAGAACACGGGTACAAAGTGTAAACAGTAAACATAGGTTTAAATTACGTTCCAAGTTCTTTTTCGATAAGGGGTCATTCATAAAAGACGTAAATATAAAATGGAAAGTTACATTTTCTCAACAGCATGCAGTTACTATAGCAACTGGACTATAGTCCGCTGTTTTAAATGGATATTTCACTAAATGCTAGACTTAAAGGCATAAGACAATGTTTTATGAAATATAAAATATTTAATGAACTGGACCAGCATGGAAAGAAACTACATAATAAATGAAGGATCCCCAAACACGGAATTCATACACTCTTGATTCAGTGCAGTAATAAATTAACGCGTTATTCCGGAAGAAATTCGATTGATTCGTGAGAGAAATAGATAGGTAATCGAAATATAATACAGTGTATAGAATCGCCAGAGTTATTGAAAAACGTCGCGAACGGAAATTGGGCCAAAATTTTATAAAGTATCGATAAATGCGCAAGCGCAATGGCTTCGTTTACAACATATAGCGAACCTTTCAAATTTTCACAATACCTTAGATTTCCACTCATGATTATCGTTTCAATGGCGCAAAAACTGTGTTACTGGCACAAAAAGCGAAAACTTGCCACGATGAAAGCGAAGAGCACGCGCTGACACCCGATCGTATCGAGAGCAGGCGACCAAAGAATAAAAGCGCCACATGTTTCGCTACGGCGAGCGATTCGAGTCAAAACTATCGAAATAGAAACTGATGTGAGAGCAACAGCGCCATCTCGTGCCAAACGTTGAGCACTAAATTCGTATGCAGTGGTAGACAACGCGAGCGCCGCGTAGCGGAAAGGATGATATTCTCGTTCAGTGGTTGTTCCATTGTTTGATATTTAAAATTTCTTTTCAACAATTCGTAGTTTGAAAAAAAAAAAAATTATCAGTCGGAGTCCAAACTAATTAAGGACCAACATCTAAAATTATATTGTATTAAAATTATATAAAAATGATATTAGCAGAAAATGCAATGAAATATTTAAATATGTGCGAATTATTTAAATTATTTACAAACTGTGTGAATTAACATTTAGCTGTAAGTAATATTTGGTAATATCAGTAATATACACTCTTGGTAATATGTGTACATACAATTAACATTTACATTACAAGTGCATGCATAATATACTCCCTTGTAAGAATTAATTTGATTTCGTCACATATGTGCCATGCAACTATAGGTTGAAAATTCTTTCATCAGCCATTATATTTTTGTTGCACTTGTGTGGAGGATGTTCCCTGCAAACATATTGCTCCATTTATGATACATTGTCAGTATATAACTTTCTGCAATTGGTACATTTTTTTAAGGAAAACATAGCTGCAGAATTTAATAAACAATACGTAAAGTAAAATGACAAAATATACAGCGCTCATTTTAATTCAATCATTAGTTACATATTATATCTATAGCAATATATTATAGTGCAACAATTTATAAGCCATATTAAATGTCGAATATTGGGGTCACAAAATGACACACAAATATATACCAAATGTACTATGTTAGGTGAGGATCAATAGAGAATTAAACGTTTATATTGACAAAGAAATCTGATACCAGCTTGAATGATTGACACGGTGATGTCAGATGACGAGTCAAAATGTAAACATCCGAGTAGAAACCCAACTCCAATATAGCAATAAAGTTTCAAAGGTTAATATTTTATAATATGAAAAGTTGAACATACAGTATATGGAAAACTGCAATACTTATCCGAACCTTTTAGATATGCTTTATAATTAAAAAACAAGCGGCATTCATCCAAATATCCTTTTATATCAAGTCATTCAACTACACAGATAAACTCTCAAATATGTTTTTACAAAATCATAAAAATAGTATGGGTAATTAAAAAAATTACGAAATGAACAAAGATGTAGTATCTTGATCACGTGCTTGCAAGTGCAACCTGCAACCAATATTGGTTCATTCAAGATTTCAATAATCAATATAATAATATCCTTATTATAAATCAGAAGTTTTGAAGATGAACTAGCAAAGTAAAACCAAGAGTGGTAAAACCCATGTTAAAACCATGACTAAAGCAAATGCTGAAACAAAATCTCCGTTGAAAATTAGTTGAAAAAGTAATGAACACCGAAAATTAACGTTTTGAGGACTTTGACCTTCATGACGTCATAGTCTGACGTCACAAAAGCCAAATTGTTTAAACTTTTTACAAATTTTCATAGATTTTTGTTTGTATACTTGCTTTATTCATAGTTTTACTTTGTGTAAGTTAAGTTTTAGGTTATTATGTAGCCTACCTTGCAAAACTGTCAGAATTAGTAATATACCGTTATCACTACCTTAATTGATAATTAAAATCAAAACATATAATTTAAAAATGTAAATATTAAAAATGTTTCATAATTTCATATTTCCTCTATATAAACAGCAATAATACATCTGCTTATGGAGGAATTAAACATGTTCGTTTGGTTTTTATGCAGTAATGACATACCATTTAATTACATAACTAATTTTGTCATATCAAGAGTATTCAGCGGCGGCGAATTGACGGCGGCGAGTTAACGCGCGACCAGGCGTCGTCGGCCATTTAGCGGCGACTAATCGGCATCGGCAAGTAGTCACGACCCGAACAGGGACGCAGGCTAGCTCGGTCGCAATTTTTTAAAGGGTCCTTATATGCGATGTGGAAGTGTCATAAATGCGGTAAACCGGTTTATTTCGGTAAGTAATTACACCCGCAGGCTTGTAAAGTTACGCGCCAATTTGAACGCAATTTGGGGATCAATAAAATGCGCAATTGTTTATCGATTTCATTGTAGCGGAAAGGAAACAATCTCTAGGATATGACTGGCATCCTGAATGTTTACGTTGTGAAGAATGTGGTAAAATATTGAACCCAGGACAACACGCAGAAGTATACATATATACATCACAATATATGTAGCCGTACAAAATATTAAAACAAAATGTATATTTACAGCATAAAGGTATCCCGTATTGCAATGTGCCTTGCTACAGTGTACTTTTTGGTCCAACTTTATTTGGACATGGATCTCAAGTTGAGTCTCACAAAAGTTTTGGGAAATCGGGGAAACCGACACCGTCACTTGACAGGTTTACTTGGGATTCTTTCAAATAGCTAAAAAGTTAAATTAAATTAATTTTGACCCATATTTTATATGTCCAACTTTCTATAGAAATCGCCTGGAAGCAAAGTTAAAATTGTACAATCAGTACTATGAAAGTAAAAGCTGGCAATTGACAAGTAAAGAGGTAAATATTGTAATGTGAACGTGATTGTGTATTAGAAATTAGCAGAATTTTACAAGAAAAAAAAACAATAATTCAGGGTATCTGCTGAACTGTAATTTCAAAATTCCAGGATTTCAAGGGTAATATCTAAATTTAAGTATAATTCTAGGATTTCCAGTTCAGTAGACATCCTGCAATTACATTGTAAGAAAAAAAAAAACTTTTTGTTTAAGAGAAGTTACATATATTAATTGGAGACAACAATTAACATACGGATGCAATTATACGTAATCTTATTTTTCTCGCTGTAGCGCAATGGCAAACTTATTTTGGAAGGAGTTCTTCGAATTTACTGGGGAGTTCGTAAAACAATTCACTTGCAAGAAGATGACGATGTTATTAAAGCCCTTCGTCTCAAACAGAACACGGTAATTACCGATCGCGATGCGGCAACGTTAAGAAAAGGTCTTTCTGAATTTTGAAAACTTTCCGGTTAAATCCAGAAATCGGCTGACTTTACTGAAAACGATCAAAAGTACCAAACACTGCCTCTCAGGATCAAACTCGATAATCCAGTCATCGTTGTGGATAAAGCCGAGGATGAACCGCGCGCTTCTGAAAGCACCGCGGCGGAGAAATCCAACGACACGGACACCGCCGAGACAATCACAATAACGGATGACGAGGATGATACGAGTTTGCCTAAAAGCAGGCAAAGTATTGATCTTTCTCGTGTCAGAATAAGAAAACTAACTTCCAGCAGGTCCAGAATTAAGCTGAAGCGGCGCTGCTCGATAAACGGCCACTTTTATAACCGCGAGGTGATTTTTTGCGCACTCTTACTTCATAATCTGTTCTAATCTGTTTCTAATTCAATTATTTTACATTTCCAGACATCTATTTTTACACCACCTTATGGAAGTGCCTCCAACGTTTGGGTTACGAGTTTGGTTAACGCGCCAGAAGTCATCAACCTGCTCCTCGACAAGTTCAGGGTGGAGAACAATCCGACAGATTTTGCCCTGTATGTCGTTTGGGACAGTGGTGGTTAGTTAATATCTTTTTGGGAACTATTACACTAAACCATTACTACATTCTAACCGCTTGGCATTAACAATTTCAGAAACCCGGCAAATCCAGGACCTCGAGAACCCGCTATTGGTACGCGTGCTTTTGGGGCCTCACGAAGACGTGGCTAAAGTCTTCATAATGGATAAGAACCACACCAATGAAATATCAAACAAAGTATTTGCTTGGGACATTTTCATTTAAATTCACTCAAGCCTGTTCTTAAATTAATATAATTGATCTCCTGTGTATAGGTTGCCCAGTACCTTAATTTACAAGAACCGGAATTGCACGCAATACTGAGGAAATTTGATGAGGAAGAGCAAAGAGAAATCTCACAAATTCAACACAAGTAACTTGATTTTGCAATGGCCTATACCATAATTAATTTTTAAGTGCAAAATATACAAGATGCGTATTTGTTTTCGCAGGTACCGTGCGATGCGCCGTTATATTCACTCGTGCCTCAAGTCAAAGTCTGTGCCAATTTCTGCTCAACCATGACATAATAATTTCACATCTACTTCAGTTTATTTACATGTTCATCGAATTTGCAAACCCGTTATTTTAATTTTATCGCAACTGTTAATATTCTTTTATGTGCCATATTCTTCCTATTCGTAAGAATCAATTAACAGTAGGGTCACATTTTTAAAACGTCATAATGCGTTTAAATTAAGCAAAATAATTGTTTGGTTTCCTTGACATTGCCAAAAATATTGTCAGATAACTAGACAATTTTAGGTTTTTTATTGTAGCCGAAATATTTACATTGTTTTAAGTAATTGACTTCCACGTTTTTATCAAATTGTCTTCCCATAAAGATTACATTTTGACCATAAAGTAATGTTTTTTCCTATGTATTCTGTAAAAACATTAATTATTTGACGTGGATACGACTGTTTATGAAAACCTGACCATTTCGTGACATACAGTACTTTGGGAATTTTCATTTTTAACGAAATTTTAATCTGACGTGTATTTTTCTAATCATGTCTGAATGATCACAAGATATACAGATAGTTTCATTTAGGTATTTTTATAGCATATTGTTCCCGATCTGAAATCTCGGTCTGCGCAGATAATCGCAGCACGCTCACGTATCGCAGCAAACAAAACTTTGTCTCAATTTACATACATTATAGTTTTAGATGAACGAACAATGTAGATAAATACACTTATAAAGCTGTATAAAACAAGTTGAATACCTGTGTAAATTATTGAAGGTGTCAATCTCTCTTCCTGATGAAAACTTTCGGCTTCGAGAAGACCGCGATGGCTTCCTCCAACTCCAGTATTTTCCCTTCAATCTCCTCTTTCCTTTTCTTCATCTTCAGAGTTCTGACCGTCAATGGGAGTGTGGATAGCTCATTGTACTGAGCCGCAACATCCGTTTCCAGAGATTCCAGCATTGCTAGCCTTTCATCCTCTTTGAGAAGTACATGGCCTGGTGGTCCACAAGAAGCCAGTGCAATCTTCTCTTCTTCCTCTTTTGCCTTTTGCCATTCTAGTTTCCGGGCAGTCAGACTATAATATACAGTAAAAATTGGTGGATACATTAGTTCTTTTATCAAGCGCTCTTTTAGTACATTTACAGAAAACAAAATGAGGTACTTTACAGATTAGAATTAATGCTGCAAACTTGGACAACAAATAGCTTATGACTAGAAATGTGACATTTTCACAAATTTCCTCTGGTACTGTTTAGCACATTACTAAATTACCCCACCAACTAATCGCTAACTTGAAAGAATGGCCACTTTTAGGGGCAAAAGACCAAAGTTCCCTGATATTTCCCTCATTTTTTAAAGGAAATTATATTCCCTGAAATCCCTGATCGCTGGGTACCCTGCTGCATATGTCTTTGAATTTGTATGCAGTCACTTTATGAATCATATTATTAAAATTACAATAATTACTAATGGTTCAGGAATTTTTCCATTACCCACAATAAAGTTTTAGTATGAGCATTTTTAAAAAGTGTTATAATAAGCGAGTTTGAGGCTGATTATTTGATTTTTTTTTTCAAAAAATAGCCTTTCGGAGATTATACAGCTGGTAGGGCGCGGAAACCAAGTGTTTTTGAATTGGCTAGTTTACTTTTCTACTGGCACATTTCAAAATTCCAGGAACGGTACACACCCTGACCTAGTTATTGGAACTGAAGTAGAGGAAAACTCACTCGGTTATTATTTATTTTAATATTATACGAGCAATAGGGAATAAACAAATTGAGAAGCACCTGTGTGCAACACCTTGCTCAAACATCAGCAATGTGATAGCAATGAATCATGACATGAACTTGATGATATATTTTCACCAAATATATATATATATATAGCAGGAAAATGTTTCTAATTGTCATTGCTGAAACATGTCTGGCCTAGTATCCCTCATTCTGCTGTTGTCTTCTTGGCAATATGTCTGCGGTCAACAGAAATGCTCTACAACTGATAGCTGCAAACCAGTTAAGGCCGACATTTGTGACAACAGCAAATGCCTGGTAGTCGACCAACTTGAAATACCACAGATCACTAAGAAAGGTGCGACAATTCATGATTGGAACATATTACCTCCTCCGTTCACCAACGGCTGTCCTATCAAATACGAACCAATAATACTCACAAATTATGTTCTAAATATGACCGTCACTACGTACACTGGAGACAAGTATGTATATTTATTTCAAATTCACTCTAAAATTTCAGTTTCTCAAAAGTTTTCTTGTCTATAGTTGCGACAACGAAGTGTCTACATCAAGCGAATTGCGTAGTGACATTGGTAAGTCAAGTATTCGATGCAGCGCATCCTCAGCGAAAGCAAATTCATGGTCAGTTCATATTCAACTTTGCAGATCTAAGTAGTGGGAAACTAAGATTATTATCAGGAGACCGAGATGTGTTCACAATCGAAGCCTGTTTTCTGTATATTGAACGCGGCGTAGGATTTGTCTACAGAGGATGCATTGCCAATAGCACCGATCCATGCGGTAATTTACTTCAAAAAGATTTATTCGTATAGTTTATCTAATCCATGGACACACTGATACCTAACCAAACAATTGTCATTTGTGTTCATATTCATCTACAGCTGTTATCTACAGCGTTGAGGTGACAAGTGAAGAAACTGTAGGAGACAAAATACACGACTTTCTCGATGGACTCGGAGTTGATATGCAAAACAATATTATTGAATGCGTTCCTTGATTATATTATGTACTTGCACATTATAAATTATATAGTACAAGAACATATTTGCACAGAAAAGTATTAGGCCAAACAAAAAAAAATAGTTTGGTTAGAGTAACATAAGGGAAAAATATAGGGTCGGTCGGGTTACTCTAACCAAACTATTTTTTTGTTTGGCCATAGTACTCTGAAATATATAATATTGTACCATTGCTATTTGTTTGGACCTCACAATCTTCTCAAATCGGAATATTATAATTGAATAGAAGATTTGTACACTGGGAAATATGACCCCCCATTGTCAATACTTGTATTGGTAGGTGATCACTTACTATTTTGGGATTTCTCCTGGACAGTTATTAGTAGTACCACCGGACAACGCCAAAGGTGCTTTAATACTTGCAGATGCAGAGGACACACTTTTAACTTCAATCTGTGATTTTGACTTGTTGGTGGATTCAGGTTTCCTCGCATCATTCTAAGAAAACAGAAATCAATAAGTATATTCTCCTTTTATTTTATAAAATAAAAAGTTTAATAGCTATGCAAAATCCAAAATGCTCGCATGGAAACCACATGTATCTGCTTTATTAAATAAAAAAGTTACTTATGTCTCTCAATACATTTCTCTGATTTTGGCAAGTTTTAATAAACTATTCATACTAAACAAAAACTATAAAAATTTTGCAATTCATATAAAGTTCATACTGAAAAATTCCCAAAAATGCATATAATACACCAAGTCCTTAAAATAATAGTTTCATGAACACATGGATAGCACCAATAACTTTAATTTAATTTAATTGCTATAAAACTTTTCAGTATTTTTAAATTAAAAATTAATTATAAACAATTCCGTTTTTCATGAGACAACAATAATAATTAATTATTCAGTTATTGTGAAACCGAGGGATGTTGTCAGGTTGTCATTTACAACCGTGATTTAATTGTGTATGATTTTTAGTTTATCTAGATTTATTCAAATTAAAGATGGAGTTTGCTAATGGCGGCTTTTATTCGAAGCGTTCGAAGCAAACATAGAATTAAATTGATCATGAATTGATCACAGCACACCTCTGTTGACTACTTACTTTAATATATGCCGCAACTTTGGATGGTACATCTTTGTAATTGGACTTGCGAGCAGTTCGCTGTTTGTCAGTAGTTTTATTATTGGTGATCTGCATTTGGCGTAATCTTGAAACGTTTTCCCGCGCGAAATCTCGAGTCGCGGGTCCTTCAAGAAAAAATGGCGATTAGGCCTGGAATAGGCATAAACAAACATGCCAAAGGCAGATAGTACTTACTGGATTTTAAGCTCATTCCGCTCAAACCTTCGGCTTCTATTTGTTTTAGTAAGCGAGATATGCCGACACTGTTCCCGCACTCCATTCGCATTACCTTGGGCATTACCAATTCAAATTGTAAAGCGCACTGTTGCTATGAACCGGCGTTCAGGAAGTCGGCACTATCAAAGCCCATCAAAGCCGTTGTAACAAGCGCCGTAGTTGAAGTCCAGGGGACATCCACAAATCATGTCAATATAATTTCAACGCAGCTCGGAAAAACCGGAAAACTATTCAACCTGTGAACTTGACCAGCCTCACTTGCGCTGACCACCTAATGAAGTTTACCGTTTTTTCATGGAACCAAAAGTCCCATAGGATTTACATAGGGATGACCCTCTTTAAAACTTCACTACCCAATGAATGTTTAAAATTATCACTATGTCTTATGGTCTTAATTTTATCACATATTTAATTATACAAATATAAAAATAAAATATTTAAAACTTAGAAAAGAAATTTGGATAAGAAATGTTTTTAACAAATCTGTCGATGGTGGAAATTTTTTCTGGTCCCACGAGATTCCACCATGCACAGGTTTTACTTTACCACTTTTTCAATAATCATGACTTTATCAGGAGTATCAGGTTAGTTGACTACCAGCACCTGTTAAAGTTGACCGGATTTTTTTGGGACCACGAATTGTCAACATACAAGTTTCACTGTTCAAACGTTTTGACTTTTTCTATTCTCTCGACCAAACTACAATCCCGACAAATCACATACTAAGAACCGAGCAATTACTAATCATAGAAAAATATACATTTTAAAGTAAAACGTTCTCATTGAGATTCGTTTTTATTCAACACATTGTTTTACAATAATTACAGAACATGACAGGCAGTCGTATTGGACAAATGGCACAACCAATGGAACTTGGGATTAAATAAATCTGACGGTTAAGATGGGGGAGAAAAAGATGACCCGCAGCGGAACATTCACACGCCGCAGATCTAAATATATTTATATATATATTATACATATATATTACATATATGTAGTGCCCATCATTGGTTCGCGAGTAATTTTGCAAGATGGCAAACTGCCCTTTCGATCGTTCAAAGCCCGTCGCTGATAGTAAAAAAGACCCATGAAACCCCGTGAAAGAGAATAAGTGGGTTCTGGGTTGGGACCAGTTGATTTGCTTTACGTTTAAAAAATTACAGTGGAGGTAATAAACACAGATATGGCCACACATCGTTTCGTTGCAATAGTGTCGGTGACTAGTTGCCCCGTGTTCCACTCGAGGACCACTTCGCAACCCGACTGCCCTTACCCTCCAACACGCCGCAACCGCACCAACAACCCCGGTCTCCCTTCGCGAAAGTTTAATTTCTGTAAATATCGTTTGAAATTTAAAAGACAAGAGTAACCGTAGAGGGTGCGATATGTCAAATTATACATCAACACCCGCTCACACCCAATCAATATATTATCATCATCCACGCCCATGAAAACTTGCGTGGAAACAGCCCAAACGATTTGGACAACGAAATCATCATTCGTCAAACAGGGTCTTCGAGGAAGTTAGAGATAGAGATAGTGAAAGATGGAAGAGGTAAGAATAAGAAGAATGAGAAAGGACGAATGACTCGAGAAACCAAACAAGGACTTCGGTATATAACAAACCAAACCAAACGGCGCATTAACGGTTTCACTCCTTGCTCGCGGGTTTTTACCTCTCAACGGTTACAAACAAGACCCATGAATCCTGAAAAAGTTGGTGAAAGACAAGGCTAAATTCTCGATACGTACGTACATTACACAAGAACATTATATAAGTTGTAAAGTTTGTATTCTCAAAGTGAATAATTACAAGTCAGAATACTCCGTATTTTGCAAACGAAAAAATGGCCGATGCTGTACACATGTACACTCTCAGCGAACAGAGCCAACTACACTGAATTCAGGTTGGTGGGGGACTTGGGGGGGAAAAAATGGGAGGAGAAACCAACCGATGGATGCGAAGAACCGAGAAGCGGAGGACGAAGAGGAGCAATAGGTGTCATGTGTTCGTGTGTGTATGTATGTGTGTGTGTGTGTGTGATAGACAGGTTAAGTCTCGAAGAAGAGTGATATATACTTATACAGAGAAAGATAGATAGACAGAGAGTAAAAATGTTTAACGACCCAACGTGGTCCTTGCGAGGATTGGGATTGGATGGAATTGGAACCACCTAACTGCATTTCCTTCCAAAACGGGTTCCAAGTGTAACGATAAAGAGTTTAACGGACTGAATTGGAAAAATGCAACACCGTGTTTAGTTAGTAACAAGCGTCCGGCCACGGTTTCTCAAAGTCTCAACGTAAAGTTCCTCCGGCAAAACCAGCTCCTCGCGTAGCGCGTGGTTTCGCGCCGCGCGTTTCACCCTCTGCGACAGATTCAAACACGCTTTATATTCAAAACTTTTGGGATGAATGCGGAGAATGGATTCGTTTCTTCTTATTTACTTTGGGAGGGGGAGATAGAGAAGGGTTACGACGAAGTTACGCGATGAAATGCTCACCGAGAAAAGGAACGGGCTCTGGGAAGGAACGTGTCAGCGTCCGGCGGATTTTAGGGTTCAAGTGGATGCATAGCAATTTAAAAGTAAACCCCGCACAATGAACGACCAAAAAATGAGGGGGAAAAGGCATGGAGCAAAAGTTACGGTAACAACCGACCAATCCGTCAAATAATACACCTTCTGGACCGAACCAGAGTGGGTTAGATGGGGAACTTTTTCATCTTGTTGGAAGAGAAGGGCCGACAACCGTTACCGAATAGAGAGCTAGCGAGCGAGATAAGAGATGGATCCAGAACAAGGGCCTGGCTCGAAGATTCATCGAAATGGCACAACGCGCACTTGCCACCACATGGCACGGCGCAGCGGTAACTGGTAAACGAAGGTGGGGCCCCCCGCAGGCTCCCAGATCATCCGCATGTCGAGGAACGGTGTGAGCGCAGCAAATGAACAGCAGCAGCTTCTGGGCAAAAGCGCAGGTAGAGACAGGTGGTACCAGGTACCAAACGCAAAAGTCCAAATAGGCAGAAGTGTCTTCATATTTTTTTTTTTGGTGGGGGTAGGGGGAAGAAGTTTTCATGCGGGGTGTGACGGGTTAGAACAACTGACCGGAGGTCCGGCGAGAGGCGATGGGCAACGAAACCCTCAGGCAAACCACCCTCAGGAACTATCGCCCGTGCTGTTCTGCGTCGCTTGCTGTCCCACCCCGACGATGGTGGCCGAGGTGCCGTGGCTGTTGGCGCTCGAGGGCACTCCGCTTGCCCGGTTCTCGTCGTTCGTTGCGGCATCTTTCCGAGGTGGCATCCGTTCGTTGATCTGGTCTAGGCCCTTAGCCTCCGCGAAAGATGTGATCTTGTGAGTGGGCGAGAAGCCCGTCAGAGCTGTTGTACGACAAAAAACCAACCGGTATAAAGAAAACTTCCTAACCGTATTTGCATATACAGCAAACCCCAGAGTTTAGAAGAGTTCAAATCCAACCAACTAGCTAGGCATTAAAGAAAGGCGGGATAGATAATGTATATACAAGGACATTCACCGTTCTTGAGCGAAGTTTTGCCTCCCGATAAAGCACCGATGGGCAGCAGTCCTGTTGGCGTCAAACCCTTCAGCTGCAGCACACTCTCACTCTCCTCCCTACAAAAAACAAACAATCCATCACGTATCTCCCCAATAAAAATCTTAATTTCAATCACTTTTTACTTACCTCAGAACGGAGAACACACGAGCCATCTTGCCAATGGCACGGATTTTATTTCTGATAACTTCTTTGCGAGCGCTTGCGGATCCGCCTACACCAACAAAGTATTATTACCTCACATATACATACGAGTGCACTTTCCAAACCCTCACACCGCTCTCTACTTTGCCAACCCCTACCCGACATTCCCCCAAAAAATGGATTACTGCGCAAACATCACCGTTAAAAGTTTAAACTCGACATGAATTTACTTACAGACCACACTTAATTTTCATTGTACTGCAACAAAACAACTTTTGTACGTTATTTCAGCAAAACTAAACAGTGTAGAACAATGTGATAACACAAGTTGCCTAAGATACCGTTTAAAGTCAAATCGAATGAGCAGCAATACATCGTATGCGTAATTCTCCTACATGAAACTTCCCATTTATATATAGAAGTTTACTACACCCCTCCTTTTGGAACAAGTCCCATTCTCTTGTTGGAACTGCCAATCATGGTGACAATACACAGATTGTGACATATGTTGTGTCTTAAAGAAACTTGTGTGGGTTAAGGATCACTCTATTCCAAATTATTAATATCACACTGTTCTTCCACTGTCAAAGTCGCAATTTGAATGGAGATTTCCTCAAAAAGGCCTTGTAAAAAATTTTCATAAAATAACATTTGCTTGTCCCACGTCCCAGCGGTGTCTCACAACTTCAACGTACGAAACCCACCAACACACCAGTCCCTCCCAAGCAAGCGCACACAGTTATACACCGGATTAGAAGAAGAGAAGCCAACCGTGTAACGAAATGTGTCGCCCTTGACAAGTGCCGACTTACCATTGCGCAGAGCGAGAGGCACTGTGGCACCGGCAACGGCAGAAGAGGAAGAGAAAGAAGAAGAACGACAACAGCAACAGAGGAGGGTGTGGTCATGCAGCAGAGCCCCGAGGGTGCGCATGTGGACCAAGAAGCCGAGCGGAAGAGAATAGAGAAAAAAACAACGACACCAACCCAATACTCAAATAAATAAAATATGGACAATCAAGAGACGTCAATCCACCACAGCCAAACCCTTTCCCTGCCAGTTTTGCGGCTCTGTCCATCCTCGGACCAAGGAGGCTTCCACCTGGCAGCCACCCTGGTTTGCTAGTTACGTATCCTGCTACACATTACGTACTCGTACCGGTTAACTCAATCCCCCTCCACTTTGACACCGTGCTAACCCGCAAAATCTCATCGCGCAGGCAGGAATTTGGCAACTCAACTAAAGGGTGTACAGCTCCTACGGTGTTATGTGTAAACCAAACACAGCAAACAAGCCACGGATAAGACAAAGTATAAGAAACCAATACAGATAAGCAGCCAATAAAACAAGACAAAACCAAAGTGAAAACCAAGCAACACATTCATCCCCTTTCTTCCTTCCAACCCGTCCTCTTGTACATCGCCGGTGAGCAGTTTCTTAACCTCCGGTGTACCATTTTGAATTTAAACATTTTACGTACTTATATAGATGTAGAGATACAACTAACAAAGCCACCTCAACATGGTGTGACATGTTTAAAGTTCGGTACACGGCGATTGAAGTTTGAAGAAACTGCACAGGAATCTCCTCTCAAGAGCAACGCAAACTTGAAGCGAAAAACCAATCCACACTCGCAGTTAGTAGATTAGGTTCAGAACAGACTTTAAAGAAGCAGGGGGAAACAAACGGAAAGCAACCTGCCAATCAGGCGACACGTTCCTCCGAAGAGTTCCGTCGTAAGAGCGCAACTCATCGCAACCAATCCGTGAAGCGCACATGCCTCCGAGCGTGGCATTCCCTTCAGACCGCTTACCTTCGAAGGTGTCATCACCCTCAGACATGAGTTCATCATCTGAGCAGATGTTGAGTACGTTGACTAGCATTTCCGTCACTGCATCCATCAAAGAAAACGATTAGCGAGCGAGCAATACACCCTGCAGGGACGTAGACACCGTTGGACACCAACCTTTTTCGCCAACAAATGGCAAAGACCACGTGAACACGTCCATGAAGTTGGGTAGCCAATAAGGATGTGGTGAGCAGTTGAACTGCCGGATGTTCATCACGTTATTCTCGTACTTGAGGACCGCCGCTGCAACACGACATCAATTTTTCACTTGACATACCGAGTACATGATGTTTTGTTCAGAATTCAAAATTACCTTTATTATTATACACATCCAAGTAGTTTGGGGCCGAAAATATCGTAATTAGAGATGGGAAACCGGTCGTTTGGCTTTTTCTGTACATGCGATATCTGCAAAACAGAACGCGTAAAATGTCACAACACCACTCCGAGCAAAGCGCGTCGTACTACGAACCGATAAGAACTTTCTACTCACCCTGCATCTTGGGCTTCATGTGCCCTGATTATCGATAATAAATTATTTTGCTGTAAGAAATCACAGCACGCTGCATAGCTGTAACAGAAATAATTTTATAAATTTTACCCTTCTAACTAACAGTAAACTAACGATGGGAAGACCTATAGAAGTAGGAGCAACCGCGGACGCTGTTATGACTAAAATGCTCGGTGCTCTTTTCATTTCCAAAATCTTCCAGAGGGTCCGACCACAAGATGTCGCACATGGGACCGAACGCCGGAGGCTCTTTGAATCTGTCCAACTGCAAACAGCGCGGAAATATAAATCAGTACGATGTTGGTTACGGTGCAAGGTAGTTAGTTACAGAAGAACACACACCTTCCTGATGTCGTCCAACGTGTGAATTTCCGGCGAGAGGCCACCGTGGACACACAGGAACTGCTGATTCATAAGTGCGGCCAATGGGAGGCAGTCAAAGGCCTCCATGCATGCGTCGTACACCCGTTCCGAGTACTTGATCTTGCCTGTCCAATTAAAAAACATATCCACTCTTTATATCAGAGTACATTGTACATAGTACACATCCTTATACAACTTGTCAACATGTAATGACCGCAGTTTTAGTTTCCCCATTGCTTAATAGGGTGTCTACTAAACTTTCATTTCAAAATTCCAGTATTTTCAAGGATATTTGTAACTTTTTTCCAGGACACAAAATACATAAAGTGAAAGAAAGTTACATACCAAACCACATTAATCCCTTAAAAACGGATGAATAAGTGGAATGAGCAATCCAATTTCAAAAGTCTCATGCTTAATTGGTATTTTGTTAAAAGCAAATTACAAGAGGAACACAGAAATCAATAAACGAAATTAAACTTCCTTCTGGGAAAGTAAGGCATTTTAAGGGTGCGTACAATTCGGAGCCTCAACTCGGCAGCCGAGTCGATTCGCCAATTTCTGAAAATAAATTCACGGCTCTTCCGAATGCTCAGCTGCTGCCAAAACTCAGTCCATTAATTCAACTAACCCTTACTATTTTTTCACGAATACAGGCTACAAGATAATAGTAGCGGCAATCCTGTGAAAACTAGAACCACAACTTGTTTCACTTTACCCAACTCCCCGCTTAAGATAATTCCCATTAGAAATTATAACATTGTAATAATTAATGTTACATATTCTTGTGCTTACACATTCGTGCAATCGTGAATCAGACTTCACGTACGTTCACAGAAGCAAAACTCTCGTCGGATCGGAGCACGGCAACACACGAAAGCAATGCAAACAGATCTGGAAATAGCTGGAAAAGTTTATACTCACATTCTTGCTTAAATGTGAAATACTCCGTTAGGTGCCTACATTCGTGGTTGCCTCGTAGTAAAAATAGGGTTGTGGGGTAGCAGATTTTCAACGCCCACAGGTAAAGGACGCACTGTGCCATTGAAACAAACAGGTTCAATATTTATACGTAGCAAATGCAATCGCAGTGCACGGCCAAACACTCACCTCTATGCTAAAGTAACCTCTGTCTACGTAATCTCCGAGAAAAAGGTACTTCGTGCTCACCGGGGATCCTCCAACTTCGAACAACTTCATCAGGTCGTAGAACTGACCGTGAATATCGCCACACACTGCAATATTAATAAATCCATATAAATTACAACTCAAGTTTGGACCAGCGTTGACTTTGAATTGGAAACGTTTTGCTGGAAAATTGCCAATATGGAGATATGCGGATACCATATATATGCAAAAGCTGTTAAAAGTTGTATATTAATACACGGCCATACATTTTCATCTTTTGAGCATCATTTTCCACTCCTTATTTCATTTTACACACAACTTCAGAAGTGTAAATAAAGTAAAAACAATCAGTGATGGTCACTTTGTCCACTCTGAATTGCTCTAAATTTTTGAGTCTAAATCAGCAGAATATTTATATAAATTACAGCAAAATGTTTACATTCCTAAAACCAATTCATAAAAATGTTGACTTGTTTACAAAAGCATTTTATTCTTGCAACATACGAGGGATATCCAGAAAGTAATGACCGTTATTTTAAAACATAAAACTGTTGTAATGTTAAAGGAGAAGTTCCACCCTTTTTCGAACATACCCTAAAAACATGTAATCAAACACGGAAAATATGGTGAAAAAA
>JAQFZQ010000399.1:0-34764 GCA_034696005.1 Glomeris marginata | reverse complement strand
AATATTATGTCTTGACTCATATAAATTTTTTCAACCATTTTGATGCTGCAAAAAAACCGTGTCATATCTCCTTTAAGTAGAAAGTGTTATCGAAATCATTATTATAGCACAAAAGTTTCGGCTAACTATAATACAAAAAATTGCTTGCTGTTCCCAAACATGTTGTGTAAAATTGTCAATATTAACTAATTACATAGTATTGTTAAATAAATGGTGTTCTAACCATGTGCTCTAAAACAATACACAATTTAGTAGACTGGCAATATTTTAACAATTTAATAATTAATGTGATCATGTGTTCTAATTAATCATAATTAGTTATCAGACGTTATTTTTCACTATATTCTGTGTTGCTTCGATATGTTGATTTTTACCTAAATCATCCACTTTTCATGTTAGCATGCGTTGGGAAAATAAATTACTTGACTGAAATTTCGATTTACTAATTGATTAGATTTGGCTCTCCATCCCAATGCTTGCTTATACTTACTGTCAACGAATTGCGAGACCGACAATCGAAGTTTTATTAATCGTTATAGTTAGGATTTTACATCCTTATGATAATGAGTTGCAGATTTACAAACACGAGTGACAATTGAGCGACAGACCAGAATATGATGAGAGAATAACGAAGGAAAAAACAGCTGTGACACTCCACCTTAAACACTAACATGTCAAATTAATTTTGCTATAGAGACTATAATATACCCTTTTTATTCGGGGGCAAACCAAAATCAGCTGACTGACCATGTTATTATAATATTATTATTTATAGTCAGTTGCTTTATGGCAACTTTCTAAACTAATTCCCTCCATTTAATCTATACAATAGTGTCATGCAAAATCTCCCTAAGTGGATAACAGCTGTATTTCACGCCTGAATGGTAAACTGAATATTCAAATAATTTATTTACTATTTTCTGCAACACGTGTTTTAATTACTTCGGTTCATATTCGTGATCTAGCATGCATGGCTGGATGGAGTAATTCATATTTTCGGGGACAACAATTTCATAATACAAATAACTTGGAGATAAATCAATAAAACTGGAGGATCTACCGACAGGGGTTGTGGTTAATAAGCGGAACGGATTCACAGTTGAGGTAGGTGGGATTCTGGCATGCTGGGGACAGTTATTGTCCAGCATACTGTACTGAAACTATTGTTATACCAGATGAGTTTCCAAGTTAGGATTTTTTTTTCTCCAGAAAAGTAATACGTATACAGCAGCAATGTCATCATCATTCTTTTCCATGGCCAGGGCTGTATACTAACAACCCATACTCTCCACTTGGATCACCAGTAATTGATCACCACCATCTCCCACAACGAGATGGATAAATATAGACTACTGTAAGCTTATTGAAGACGAATTGTTAAAAAAAATATTATTGCACGTATCCAATCGTTAATTTAAGGATATTGTACCGACTGAAACTTGAACTGCAGTCACAATGAGCAATTTACATCGCTGAAAAGTTGCAATTCTCATTGTCATCATATACGTTTATTATTAGAACTTCAATCCCATAAACCCACTGCACAATTTGAAAGAAAATGCTGAATCAGTGTGAAATTCTAGATTAAAATTTGCAATGCATTCATATAACTGTTCTACTTTTTTGCACTACTTAGGTGTCTACTTGAAGCTGGTTTAAAAAACTTGCCCTTTACAGGTAGGATGCAAATCATATTTAGCATAACTTTGTTATGTAAATACCAGCTTAATGGATTGCATTGGGATTAAGTAAGGATATTGGCAGGACACAATCGACAATTGACACGAGGCTAAAATGCAAAAAAAAGGGGGAGGGGGGGGATTTATCAATCTGGGCCAAGCTGGAAACCAGCTGCACTGTTCATTAACAAAAACTGTTTGCAAGTAAGCAAACTCAACCAACCATTGACTATAATAAAAGCTTAAATTGGCCTAGCAAATTTGCAGTTGTTCAATAAATTATCGCTTGACGTCAAAGGCTGGCTTTGGGCCGCTCTTCATGACGTCACAGTTTATCGACTCGTCCAGGAAATGACGTCATGCGCCGCTTTCACTCAACTGTAAAATTTACGGTGCATTATCCAAGTTCGTGAAGAGAATCAAGCAAAGGGAACGGGAGAAGAAGAAAAAAACAAAAGTGAAGCCTCACGTGATAAACATTTATTACAGTTACTGTGTAAACTCTCAACCCAAAAGCTTAGTGGAATTCGACAGCGATTTATAAACTGTACTTGCAAGAAAAGACTCTTATGAATTTAAAAATAAATCGGCATAATAAATACGGATCTACTCAGTGTTTTACTATACACATTAAAGGTGAACTGACACAGATTTGTAACACCCAATGATATTCGGACTGTAGAAAGAATGGTTAAAATTATTACTATGAGTTCACTTCTTTTCTTTATAAAAAATTTATTAAAAGTGTTTTAACAGATTGTTCAAAGTTTGTGTGTTTTTGGGCCTGTACAGAGAGGCTAGAAGGGGGAAATTCTAATATGGAGAGTTTGTTTTAGCATATGCAGTGCATGGTGAAGCCAGTAGAGCACGTTTTGGTGCAAGTAGCATGCCATATGCACTGTCCCGGATGTACATTTTGACAGAGTGAGGACTTTTGAGGCCCTATTTTAGGGTAAATTTGCGAATTTTTATTTAAAAAACCGAATCGGTGGAAAAACTAGAAAAAATTGAACATATGCAAATACATGTTGTTCATGCATAGGAGATTTTTCAGAGAAATCGGTTGCAATAAATGTACCCTGTCAGTTCACCTTAAATATCACATTAACTACTAGTACAAGCTTGACATGGCACCACAGCATAGTTGATAGTAACCATAATTCAGACACTAGGCCTAATCCAGACACTGGATGACCTTTATTCCTCGAGTAAATGTTTTTTTTTTACTTATTACTTGTAACAGATAATGGTTCAATGCCAGATGGAAAGACACCCACAATCAAGTTGTAAAATTCCATGTTGTGCAGAACGAAAAGTTATATCCCATTTGCTTGATGACTCATACTGTACATCTGCAGATTTTAATGCATCATACTTATGTATACATATTGCATCATTAGCTATAAAAATCAAACTGGAGGATGGACCTTTCTGTTAGTGCCAATAAACCTGGCAATATAACATAAAAGGGCATTGTACTGACAACTTACAAACTTTATTTAGCCGGTTATTTACATTCATGTGGTCAAATGGCAAAGTAATATATGATTATACTGTATTCAGGTAATAATTAATATTTTAAATGCACTTATAGAGGCCGTATTTGAAACCTTGTGAAGTTGCTCAATTAAAAAGATACTGCAATTAAATTATAATTTTTGAGATATACAGTCACAAGGTTATCTGTATCAGATACTAGAGTGCACTTTGGGAGACATTTTTCGACTGTGTTGTTCAGGTGCATTCGTCCCTGTCAAAATAAACACATTTCTTGCTGGTTTTGTGCAGTGTTAAATACCAGTGTCAAATGCCAAAAGTGCAGCTATATAATTATTTAACATGCATCTAATTTCATTATAATTATTTATGAGAAAATATGAAAAATTATGACGGTTATTGTTGTATTTTATTTAGGAAAATGGTGAAATGACCTTTATTTCTATACTATACAGATTGGCCTCATATGTTCTCAGAATCCATTCAATAGTTTCAACATTGCACTTGTATCAATACCAGAAATTTGGAGATTAATTGATGTTTTTCCTATCTGGTAAATCCAAAAAACTAGTGTCACTGGTGTACATGGAATTTACTGATAGCTTTGATAAATGGAGGAAATGAGGTTGTTGCTTTTCTCTATTTATTTAATGTGAAATGTCTGCTTGTCTCGACTTCTATATAAAACGACTCCGTGCAAACCATTTTACTTATACAACTCATAATTCACGTCTTTATGCATGCAGTCTTATTCTTTTATCCAGCATAAACGATAAACAAATGCAGCTCAGTAAAGGAAACAATAAATTTGCGGGCGAATAATATCCATCAAAGTTTGTATATGCCTATCTTATATAACTGACAATATTCTTAGCAGCTAGGCAAGTATATAATAACAGAAAAATCACTATTGTTCAAGTAAATATCAAAAGCAACAATATATATTGAAGCCGTCAACATGGGCCAATTTTTTCTTAATATAATAGAAATCATAGTCAACATGTCGATAATTCACAAAAGGCTTTCAGATAAAATGGGACACCGTCAAATAAATTTCCTGAGATCCTGGATAATTTAATTCACAAATTTCATAAAAAAACTTAATATATAGTATATATAGGTTATACTAATTGCGATTAATTGTCACTATATTAAACAATAAAATATTTTGATAGTTTGTTAATAATATATGACAATTAAAAAGTTTGTAAATATACAAACAAAATTGGTTTCCCTGTAGGTACATATAATGAGTGTGCCAACATTTGTAATTAATACCGAGTTTTGGGCAATTGCTTGATATTGTAACAATGAGTTGTACATGTTATGAAACTTTATAATCTATAGCGATTCATAATGGAGAAATACAATGGAGTAAACAATTAATGGCAAACAATTTCCACAATGCACGGAATAAAAAGTTCACGGTCTCCTGTGTAACCATATTTAAATATCAGTACTAATTAAACTTACCGAATGGGAAAATATGCACACCAAATGTTGGAAAATTATAATTTGCCTTACATAAAGTAATGGCAATAAATATGTTCATATGGTGCATGGATAGAATTTCAATGTAAACTAAACCAACTCGTCTGAAGTTTCAACCCAGTCACATAATATTCGGTAAACATATTAGGTAATCACCATTAATTGAAGGATTAAAACTCATCAAATCCTGTAGAAATCAATTATACTGTATTTAAAAACACTTGCATGGGGAAAAACTTGTTGGCCACAGTTTTTTTTTTGTTAATTTTATTAGCTATATTTTGAAGTTCCCCGAATTTTCTTTCAAATGAGACCAAAATGTGGAGGTCGGTGGCAAACTTTTCAGTATGCTATAACCAAAGAGTCAACACATCCCGGATTATTTTCTTAGCATTCTTTCAAGGAAATTAATCAAGGAGAGTTTAGAAAAACGTAATGCGTTGCAGACGCGCCATTTTTAGTTGTCAGGGTCGCCGCCAGATGTCAGCATTGATCTCTCACACACATTTCACACACAGGTAAACTGCAAATATTACAGTGACACTGTTTTTGTTCGCTTTCCAAACTGGTTCATTTACCTTCATGCTCTTAAACACACTCCCTACCACGAATTGTACACCGAAAAATGTTACAAAAAGTTACTACGTAGACATATACAATTTTTAGATTTTTACAGATAAATCCGCCCGACTTTTATACACCTTATTTTCACCTACACTTGTGCAATTGAAAACTCGCAAGTTTGCTCAAAATTTCTTCCAAACCTGGTAGTGAACCTACTGCTTTTAAACCTCTTCAAAATCACTGCCAGCTGTTTGGAACGAGCGAAAATAGCAACCTTTTTCCATCGCGATCTACAAAAATACTAGTGAAATTTCACCAAGTTGGCTAAAATCAAATTCTCCAATCTTGTGGCCTTCACCTCGTACATGCTATATCGTAGCCTCCATTAAAAAGTTACGGTTACGTTGGTAAAAACCTCCAAATTGACTGTCACAAATAGCCAGTGCGTTTTTAAAACCGTGTTTCGATCCGTACTGAGAACGCGCAGCTTTGAAAGAGCGCAAAATGGAGCGAATATTTCAGCAGCGCATGCACCGATTCGAATTTTTCGTTCTATTAATTTCTGTTAGCAAAATCGCTTACCTTGGATCGAGTAACGATGTGCGTTGCTAATTTCACTACTGCGAAGTTGCCTTTGCCGATAGTTCGTTCCAATTCGTAATATCCGACGCGAACTAGACGCTCGGTGCTCAGTGTCCGACCAGCCGCGGGCTGCTCGGCCGCCATCTTTAATCCGAGAAGTGAGCGCGTTTAGCGCATGCCCGTAGACGGTGTTGCTCGACTCTCCATACTCGCTCACCCTCGTGACTGTACTACTTTTCGCGATAAACACTCTGCTTTGCTACGCCAACCAGAGCA
Organism: Glomeris marginata; assembly: GCA_034696005.1. NCBI lineage: Eukaryota > Metazoa > Arthropoda > Diplopoda > Glomerida > Glomeridae > Glomeris > Glomeris marginata. The sequence continues at coordinate 28,675 of JAQFZQ010000399.1, read as the reverse complement.
AACAAGCGGCATTGCATCGCATTATACCAGTGCATTCGTTTAGACGTGTATTTTGCTTCAGCCTGGCTGGCTACTGAATAAATACCGAATCTTCACACCTTTAATTTTACTATTCTATTACTTAAAATCAATACGCGCCGCTTTACCGGCAATTTTTTTAGTATGATTTAAACTTGATTTAAATGTCATTGTTTAAAAATTCCCAAATATACAGCTGCATTTTTTATTGTTTTCCTGTTTTGAATTTTTTTAATATTTCCTGCTTGATGTGACCTTTTGTTTGCATTATTAGTCAGTTTTCTGGAGATAATTCTAACAATTATTTGAAACAATGTTTATTGATAGGGATTTAAAAGATTATTTACATATTTTTTTATAAATCAGCTGCACGTGCAGTTGTGTACACAACTTACAGTTCAATATATTTTAATTTTATTGTCCATTAGGATTACTAAATTTTATGAATAATTTATACAGCTAATATTTACTGCGCATCCAAATTTAGATAGAAAGTCCATACTTTATTGATTTCTGATTCATGCATTTATCAGGTATCACCATACTTTTTATTGCAATTTTCCAAATCCATATATGTACAAGTATTCCATTTTTTACCTTAGCGTTTGCATAGTTACCAGCTGGTAACTAGTATATGTTTTCACATTTTAAATCTCTGGAATTCCCCTCAATCTACTTTCTCTAAAATTGTATTTTTAAACTAATTATCGTACAATATCTTTCAGGCGAAATCATAATGAAAAACATAAGTGGACATACAGTACATGTATATGTAATAAGGATTATGGGTAAGAACGAAAAAGTCAAAATTAAGCCAACAAAAAATGCAAGTGTTTTTACATTTTATGCGTAATTTTCCCCTGCATAAGGTTCGTTGCTATGCTGTGCAAAATTACGATTTATTTAACTGCTATGGATAAATGAAATATTTGTAATGCATATATTCGATATTATTTGCATATGTGCAATAACTAAATTTTGAGACAAGCAGAGAGAAGTGTGTTTAATTTGTAAAGTATCGCAATGCAGTGTATTTGAATGTTTAGCCATCGGAAAAAGCTATTCATTTAGTTTTATGTGTAACATCAGAATGAGAGTTGCCAGCTCGCTACTTGCGTCATGATGACATCAATGCTGACGTCACAGATGCCCACCAATGGCTAATCGATGAAAATGCGCTCCCAACGCACTTTTCGCCCATATCAAATTTTAAAACCTTCAATCCAATGATAAAAGCATACTTGTGCCACGAATTCCATAATTGGGGTAACACGAGGTCCACGTCATATAATTCACTCGCGTGGAGCAGACATTCTTTACAATAATTTGTAACGCAATACTCCAGATTAAAAATTGATAAAAAAATTATTTCATTTGCATAAGCAAAACTATATATATTTTTATGACGGATTATTAGAAATTTACAATTATGAAATACTGTGATTATAATAATTTTAATACATATTCAGAGACAAAATTAAAGTGTTTGATAGCCAATTTAATTTGCTTATTAGACAAAATGGTCACCTTTAATTGTTTCATACAGTTTAGTACTCTAATCACTCTTATAAGACCAACGAACTGGTGCTTTGCCAGAATTCTAAATCCTAATTTGTTGGCTATCGTTTTAGTTGCACCAGTTACATAACATTTTTATTGTTTTTATATATGCATAGCATAGCAATTTAACCGAGGATAATACTGGAGTACATGATTTGTGGAAAATTTAGTCACCAAATAGATTCAAATTTCTCATATCATTAATTTAAAATTATTTTAATTTTAGAAAATCTGAAAATAATATTAATATATACAAACTTGTAATTTTTGTATATATATATAACCGTCATTTTCAATACAATATATTGTTTGATCTTCATTAAATACTATGCAAGTTTTTTGTAGTACGAAAACAATCTGAACAGATGTGTGTAAATAATACATTAAATATTTTATTCATACCACATTCAAGGTAAAATCCTGCTGTATTCCCCGAAATGGTTGAACTTTTTCACCATTTCCCAAGTTCGTGCAGCATAATGGAACCTGCCAAAAAACAATTTTTTATTTAAACTAGCTGAGTTATATTTTAGTGAAATTTTAAAAATAATGTTTAAAAACCTTACCAATTTTTTTCACTGAGATTTGCATTCGTCATTGGAATTCTTGAAATTGCAGAAAGCTGATGTCGAAAAGCAGTTATCATTTTTGAGAATCCTGGATGTCCTTTATAACCATCCAAGGCGATTTTTCCAATATCTTATAACCAAAAACAACTCTTATTAGTTTCAACTAAAGCTGACACTTTATCCGCCAGATGTCGCTTTTGGCAATGGCGGTTATCTGTTTTACCGCCAAGCCACTGCAGCCACTACGAACTTGTGTCGGGATGTTCGACTTAATTATGATTACAGAGCAGGTCTTTAAGCAGTGATATAAACACTTAACATAGGAAAATACACGACGTTTATAGTATGTCTATCTAATATGAGCAGGTCACTTATGTACGTGACGCAAATTCGATAACAAGTGCACCGGGAATTCAAAAGCTTCACCGATATAAGTGGGAGAAAGTTGGACGAGTCCAACCGTCTCTGTCAAGGGTTGGGCCATTGCTCAGTGATCTTTTAGTGAGAGTAGTGCTGCTGACAACATAATGACACTAAACACGCGTTGAGGTTATCTTCAACGCAATTTTTGGAAGCCCTCTGTTACTTTCACAGTGGGGCAATTTCAAATAAAAAGCATTAAGAATTTTAACAGGAAGTTAGTTTCAGAGAAGTTTGCCATGCAGATAACGGGTTTCAGATAAATCCCATATTATACACCAAATATAGGGATACAGGTTGCATTTCAGTCGAAGTTACACATGCAATTTTAATTTTCAAATGTACCCAATTAAGCAAATAATAAAGATATTATTGAATATGTTAAGTTACCTGTGTCGGCTTCTTTCCATGGAATGAGAAAAATATTGACTGGATCTGGTCCAAGTGTATCTTTCCCCAAACTTGGTATCAAATCACCAAGCTTTGTCCCAACTCCACCTAAACAAAAAATTAAGTCCAAAAAATATCTCATAAAATATTAAGTAGTAGTATTAGTATTATAAAACTAATACTCTTGGTAAAAACTTACTTTTGCATTTCAATTTCGATTTTGCAAAAATCGATTCATACGTGTCCTGCATGAGTTTGACATGTGATGGCAAAAAGTCCATTACATGGCATTTATTCTGCAAAAACACTGGAAACAACATCGAGTAAAACACTACTATATTCATAAACAAGCTCAATGTTTTCATTTATACAAAACCTATGTGTGGGTAGTATTCAACTACTTCAGAAAGGTCAGAGTCACCAGAAATTAAGGGTGTGGGTGGCCGAAGCATTTCTGCTGTTTGAAGAAACCTGATACCAGAAAACAACATTAGCGTTTATCGTCATCTAACAATAGTCTAATCAATTTGTGTAATCATTATATGCATGCCTGAGTAAATTCACATCGACGAACCAATCCTGTACAATCACAACTACATGACACACGGTGAGAAGAAAAGCCGCAATCTGCAGAGACTAAAAATGAAACCAAAAATAGCGTTTAGTAGTATATTTGTAAATAAAAAAGTACAATCCATTTGATGAGGTCGTTTTACCTGTATTTCAAGAGCATTTTCTGTAGAAGTGTACTCATTTGGGTATTTCTTTTCGCGCTGAATCATTTGATCCATGACCGATGCACTTAAAACGGGCTTCAGAAAATATTCTAAATTATATACTGCAGTTTCTAAATATGGCTCTAATAAAGAGGTACGATTACATTACCTGCACATCAAGTAAAATTGTTCTTTGATTGGTGACACAAATGTCAATTCCTTTGGTACAATGTTCGCCGATTTCTTGCTGTTCATGTGACTGAGGTTTGAACACTACGTAACGTCTGTAATCACAGGATAATAAAATCTGTGTACTGTAGGTGTTTAACAATATTTTCACGTATTTGCAATTATATCAAGAGTAAATAAATAAATAAATACAGCTCCGATTTTGACGCTCTGTCATTTTCCAACAATGACATAATTGTCGATTTTCCACTACCTTGAAGTCCGATTACCCCGATAACGAGGAAATCAGAATTATCCTGAAGGAACTACACAGAATACATCGTTTAAAGCCCTTTCAAAGTCGCACACAACACATTAATTTACATAATTACCTCGATGGCATTTTCACACCATTGCATCGACTCGTCAACTAGCTTGACACAATTTTTCATTGCAGGATACGGAGCAAGTTTTGCTTCCAGGGTCACTGGAAAGAAGAAATTGAATTATACAAAAGCTCATAAAACAAGAAAAAACAATGAACGAAATATGCACTTTCGACTTGCTGAGGTCTTTCGGCAGATTGGCCGGCCAATGATTTTTGCTGGATTTGGATTTTTGGCGTCGAGGGTCGAGGGCTACCAACTTCTTCGACCGATTCTCGATTAGATGGTGTCGTGAAGATGGTTAACGATGGTGTGCTGGAAGTTCCTGGGGAAACTCTGCGCTCTTCCCGAGGCTTCAAAATCCTCGTTCGGACATTTGGAATATTTTGCGGCTCGGACATTTTCATTTCCTGTGGCACCGAGGATGAACTTGGTCTTGTTGCCAACCTTACAGCAGTTGTGTCGACACTTGAAGCCCTTGCCTAATTATTAAAATTAACTGGTTAATTAACTTTCTTTAAATTCCCTCAATCATATGTACCACTGCAGCGATGCAAGACAGCATCAGCATATATTTTTCTATATTATAATGGGAACATGCATGCAATATGGAGCGTGATACATGACTCTTGATATTACATATACATTTAAATTAATTACGGTAGTTTGTTTATTAAATTATACGATAAATAAATGAACGCATATGAAGCATTTCTGTATATTTATACCTTTTCTGCAGAAGGTTTTGCGAGAATAATTGGAGTTTTTTCAACTGCTATTGGTTCATGTTCCTGAAATTAAAAAATTCATTTTCATTGCTGATGACCAACACAATGTCCATGATAAACCAGATAAACTCTTCATTAAAATATGCGGCACCTTCCCTGTTGATTTCTTCTTTCGTCGTCTTCCTCGATCGCGATCGCTCAAATCTCCGGAACTCATGCTATCCAATTGTAGAATTTCTTCAAAGTCGACGAAATTCGAGCTTGATTCCAGCCAAAATGACATCGAAACAAATTTCGATCAGACCATAGCCAACCTCGAACTCATGCATTCAATGCATCCAACTACTGTAGCACGAGCTCGGTTGGTTATGATGCTTGCGATGCCATCCACAGGACAAATATGGAAATGCGCAAAAACACCGAAAAACACAGATCTTTGAGGTACCCGCCAATAGGTGGCGTTGTCGATAGTCGATGTTTATGGCGTTCCATCTGGACGCAGAATTGATTCCGACGTTCATCTAGAAAAAGGCTGCACAAAATGGCAGATTACGATCGGTTTAACGGCTGATGAATAACGTTTTAGGAACGCTAGAACTAACCAATTTCCAGTTTTGATAGACACGAACCTCTTTCGACTAGTCCACTTTGGTGTTCGGTGAAGGTAACCAATCTATGAACCAACAGCGTTGCGCTTGTCATGGGTGCTAACCGCATCTTTATATACATACGCGTATATCCGATACTTATTGCGCCACAAAATATATGTATGAATACGATTACGTAATTTGGTCCGGTTATTTGCTGAACCTGTTAAATTTTGCGTTATTGCGTATTCAATAACACTAGATGACAAGTTGCGCAAAGCTGCCAATTAAATGTTAATTAGGCTTATGTAAATGGAATGTACGTGCGCGTGTACATTCCATTTCGAATTTCAAAAAGCCATTTAAATTCTTGCAAAATATATTCCATGTGCATTGTGTATGAAAAAAAAATATAAATATACACTTTGGACAGACATACTTATACAAGTATGCTGCGAAATATCAGTCACTGTACACTAACTTTGAAGCTTATTTAAAGAAATAAACAAATTTATTTCAGCTCAAGGGTTCCAGTAAAGATGTCTAGTCATGGGAATGGTCACCTGTCAGACGCATCAGATAACCCCGAAGAATCCCCTGAAGACATGGATATGGATTTGGACCCCCTTCAAGCCCAATCATCTTCCATGACCCGAAGATTAGCCATGAAGAAGGATGACAGCGGCATCAGTGTGGAGAAGTTGCCGGACACCGACTCGGCAGAGGTGGACATGGTTGAAAATGGCAAGGGTAAAGGACTGGAGAAGTTGGAAGTCTCGGCGAACGCGGCTTCCAGCGAGAACAGCCCAGACTCCGGCCAACAGGACAGCGGTTGCTCCCTTCCTGATGTTGCCGCGGAGAACAGTGAAACCGAAACAGATACCGAACCAGACCAAGGAGCCCAAGCCGATCTTGAAGATAAATACAATTACAACACCATGATTTTAAGAAACATGCTTAAGGATCCCAGGGAACTGTCAAACGCGCTGGATAGCGACGACGATGATGACACCAACAGCGGTGGTGGCCACACGAACAGGCATAGTTACACCAGGGAAACCCCAACGGTAAACGCCGACAATCCAAACAGGCACCATTTGGAAATCCCAAAACCCCACTACCAGTGGTTTGTGTGCAAGGAAGTCATCCAGAGGCAGTACGGTTACTTCGGGAACAGTTCGCCGGACCGGTTTCAGTCGAAGGCTTACGGAAGCCTGCATATGGTGGAACGTTTAGAACTCATGTACAAAATGAAGAAGCACGAAGGGTGCGTCAATGCCCTGCACTTTAACAGTACCGGCACAAGATTGGCAACTGGTTCGGACGATCTCAACATTGTAATCTGGGATTGGACCGTAGCCGAGCCAGTTTTGGTCTACGAAAGTGGTCATCGAAGCAACGTCTTTCAGGTGCTCCACGATAAAATTTATCAAATATGGTTTGGGCAAGCTAAACGTCACCAATTGGGGATTGAATAATTTATCATGTACCTTGTAAGTAGTTTTGATGTGCTCTTGCAGGTGAAGTTTATGCCTCTTGGAGGGGACTCTCTCCTCGTGAGTAGTGCACGCGATGGACAGATCAGACTCGCAGAGCTTTCCTCAACTGGAGTGTGTAAAAACACCAAGAAATTAGCACAGCATCACGGAGCTGCTCACAAAGTAATGCAAAGTCGATGAGCAACGTACATGTGCTCGTGATTATGTTGTTCTCCTTGCAGCTTGCTTTGGAAGTCGATTGCCCACATGCTTTTCTGAGTTGCGCAGAGGATGCCGTAGTCTTCGAAGTAGACCTTCGAGAGAGTAAACCAGAAAAGTGAGTCATAACCAGCAATAGTGTCTTCAAATGGTGACATGGTTGCTCTGCATAGAATTCTTACGTGCAAGGAGGACGATCGCAAGGTGCCTCTCTATACCATCCACGCCAACCCGATGAACCCGTACGAGTTTGCAATTGGAGGAAGAGACCATTTTGTCAGGTATTGTGTTCATCACTGAAATTAAATTCAACATAAGATTTTGTAATTCATGGCAAGATTGTTTTTATAAACTGGCAGGGTTTACGATAAACGAAAAATCGGCACGGACGACAATACCCTGAAAAAATTCTGTCCACACGAATTGGTACATGTATAATTTCACTATGCTGCACTAGGCATGAAAATGGTCAGGTAATACGATTCCGTTTTTATAGCTGGACAGTGAAATACGTGCACACATCACATGTCTTGTCTATAACCACGATGGCACAGGTTTTCAAACTTGAAGCACTATTGATAATGATAAATGTCAGTAATGACACTTTGATTTACTTGTAATGTTTACCCAGAAATATTGGCCTCGTACAATGATGAGGATGTGTACACGTTTGATGCATCTCATTCTGACGGAGCCACATACAAAGCTCGATTCAGCGGACACCGCAACAGCACGACAGGTTAGAATAAATCTGTATTACTACTTTTTGAAACGGTGAATAATTACCCATCTGTTTGAAGTTAAGGGCATCAATTATTTCGGGGCGAACAGCGAATACATCATCAGTGGAAGCGACTGTGGCAACATTTTTATCTGGGATCGTGATACCGGTGCAATTGTCCAATTCATGGTTGGAGATGAAAGTGGAGTTGTGAGTAGTGCTTCGCTGATATCTACAATAATTGGAAATACAATGTTAGTCGATGACCATATCCTAATAGAATTCGGTGCAATACATTTGCCTACCGTAGGTTAATTGCTTGGAGCCACATCCACACGTACCAATCCTTGCGACAAGTGGACTCGACGACGATGTTAAAATCTGGGTCCCATCTTGTGAGACTCCACCTAAACTTGACGGCCTAAGAAAGGTTCGCAATAAGACAGTGGATTTAACATTGCTGGATATAAATCAAACAAATGTTTAGGTTATGGATGCCAACAAAAAGGACCGTGATGAGGAACGCTGTCGAGAGCCAGAAGCCATTGACGGTCAGATGTTGTGGTTCCTCATGCACCACTTCAGAAGGGATGCCCGAAGAAGGGTAATTTCAATTAACTTGCTTGCTGAATTGTAATGAATACATACCTTAATTGTGACTGTATTAACAGGCTAGACAACAGGGTGAGCAAGTTGAAGATTCACCCCCAGAATCCGACGATTCGGAATCGGATGACTCGGAAGAAGCGACTCACACGGCGCAGTGTTCAACGTCGTAAAATTTTCATTTACTTTGTGATTTGTAAGAGAAGGATAATGACTTAGATCGGTTTACGAGAAAAAGTAAATAAAGCGATTTAATAACACTATGATTTCTCTCGTCTATCTGCAAAACACATGCAGTTACCTGATATACTTTACCTCAATGTAATGTTGAGACTAAATTTCACAACCAAGTCTACCCTGATATTTTCAATGGAATACTAAAATAAATGCTAAAAGCAAAGGACATTGTTTCCAGCAAGTCACTGGAATAATTACTGCCATGTTGTCAATTAAAATGAAGTTACTTTACATGATTGTTGTCACGACATAAAAGCATGAATTTGACATCTTGCAACGCCTATATCGTGCAAGATTCTAAAAGAGAAAAAAGGAGCACACTCAGTTATGAATTACAATAATGTCTTTAAAATTTATCACATACCGTAAAGATGTCTCTGTAAATTCCACAGGTCCACATACACATATGTGCAAATCTGGACTAGAAATGCTGGGAATTAGCGGTTCCAAAATATCAGCACGTATCCTTCCCACTTCTCCACTCCATCCACTATCAGGCTCTGACAGCACGTGATGCACACTAAATCTTTCATTTTCTTCACTTAAAATGTCCAACTGATCCTTCCACAAGATGTCTTGCCGTTTCTTGTTGAAAAATACCAATGTAACTGTTCTAAAATGAAACAATCATGTAAATTCGTTTATATCCAAAGTCTAAATCTGTTATATATTTACCTTGAAGTGTTTTGGAGCGCTTGGCGGATAATGCCACACATTGGAGTGAAACCCGTTCCAGCTGCAAGTAGCACTAAATGTGTGGACGAATGTAACATTTTGATGTTGTAACTTCCACTGAAGTCACTTGTATCTATTGTGTCACCTGGAAATAAGACAACAGTGCATTAGTTTCTTGCATATAAACTAATTAAACATAATTAGATATTTCTAAAACGTACAAACGTACCGATGCGTAACTCTTGAAGCAATGGTGTGAAGATGCTGCATTTATAGATTTTAATCATCAGATGAAGCAAGCTGCTGTCGGATTCAACTCCCTGTAGCAGATCTGGAGGGATTGGTGTAAAGCTACGGACGACAATGACTCCATCCACTTCCCGTCGAAGATGAATATGATGACCAACCGGAACCAACATGTGACAACCAGCTGGAAGTCTCAGCGTGAAGATCCACGTATCATGTGTAATTGCTTGTTTCTTGATAAGTGTACACTTCACATATTGCAACTCTAATTAAAATCAAACACAACATAATATATTATTCTGGATATACTTTGGAGTTATAAATGCAAACATTCAACAGTTGCCAACCTCGGTTTTCTCTTGAAACAATTTGACCATGTAATTGTAGAAAGTTTCCCAAATTACTACACTGAACATCTGATGTCTTCTTTTGCAGTTCAATCTCGACAACCGATACAGAGACACTGCTGTTGGTAACATTCACTACAGTCAAAAACAGGTGTTATTCACACTGTGATTTCAATTTGTTGATTGCGCTCAGTGGCTCATGTGTCAACCTTTCATGTGTTCCTCTATGCCATGCTCTAAGTCTATAATAAATCACAAACAAGTAATTCAGTTTTAAAATATAACAATCTAATCGAAATGACTTACCGATATCTGTATAATATACCAAGTCATTAAAATGCACCAACGTGGTCAATCGCTGATCACGGAAAAATACAACAATTGATTCCCTCGTTAGAAATGCAGGAACTGTAATGCGTAATTGGAGAGCACATGAAGATTGAGACCATGTAAGCCTGCAAATAAAGAAATTTGGAAATGAACATATAAAGAGAAGAAATTCAATAAATGTAATTAGGAATTACTAACTTTGGTGCTGCAGTTATTTCGGGAGGTTTAATAGCTGTAACAGAATTAATTTTGTAAATATTGAGTAACTTAATTAAACTAAATTGCAAACTTTAATACACCACACTGCTTGATTTCAGGAAGCAATTCCTTATCACCTTCGGTAAGAGGTGCAATCACAGTAGCATGATTCGGACGGATCGTCTTCATAATGGGATTCGTAACCATAGTCAATGAAGTTACATCCAAGTACCCCACAAAACATTTCTGGAGCATTGATTCCGCATTAACCCAGTTATGAACCTGCAAAAGTACATTACTAACATTTTTAACACAATGCTTTAAGCATTATTTAATTAAAAACCAAGCTGCAATTTAATATTTACACTATTAAATAGCTCTGTTGCATCCTTCCCTGCTCCTTTCATCAATTCCTCTTCTCCGCCAGGATGAAATTCCATGTACGGTGTAATATTGTACACTTTCCCTGTTTGGCATTATAAGAGACAAATGCATGGATTTCATTTCCAGATTATACACAAATGCTGCCAACAGAACAGTGTTTATGCATTGGTTTATGGTACCAGTATACTAATTATATACCAGTATATTAATTATATACCAGTATATTAATTATATAATGACAGTCAATAAAACTTAATTGGTAAAAATTATCAACCTCGTAGGCAAATCCACGCATCATGGCGCTGATCGTGTTGCATCAGTTGTTCAGGAGTCACTTGCAGGACTTGGCCCTTGACTCCCGTCAAGTCCTTACCGGAATGACCAAGACGAATCCAGTCCAACAGAGATCTTCCTGGTTTCAAAGCCACCTTGTTGCGAGGGTTACCTAAGTATAATTAGACCCTGGAGATTAGACATTATAGATTTAGGCGTATATTTGCACACATTTGTCCATGCGTGCAGCTTTAAAACGGATACCTAGGTAATAAATTAATTATTGATTATACCGACCGGTTGCAGATGCTGTTGAGGCTTGTGAAGTTTGGGTTTTTCCTGTCTGTGTCTTAGGAGGAATAAATGTGTTATTTGCGGCCGATTCATTCATCCTCTTCCAAATAAAATATATAAAGATGAATGGGCTTCGGAAACAATCTATAAAATGAAACACGCACTATCAGAAGACGCCCAACATACTTAAGATATAACCTTGATGTAACTCTCACTAGCCTTTCACTGTTTCACAGTCTTTTCATTGAATCATTGCGATGCGGAATCTTCTCTGCTACAAACACTTTCCTGTTTCGCGCAAATGTCGTCGCATCCGTTCAAGGAGCATCCGCTACGTTCAAGTGCTGCCACCTACCGGTCACAATTTTCACCATGAAGTCTTTCACACATATTCTACCACAGGACGCCACAGGATTTATTTTAATTTAGTTGTTTATTATTTTCAATTTTAAACTTATAGGTTATCTCACAAGTCCGAAATTATCGAATAAAACTGCCAACTTAGAATGTCAAAATGAATTATGTGTTTATTACCATTGAAAACAATTTAAACACCAAAACTCACATAACAAATGCATTTTTTTTACACAATAACTCCAACTTGTACTACTCACAACCAATTAGTTTATAGGTCTCAACCTCAAACTGAACTCATGCATCTGCATCTTACCCCAACTCAACTCAGGGCACGTCTGGCATATACCTATATACCATATTTCCTGTTGGACATTTCTTTCAGGAACAAACCATCGATGGGAACTTTTACGCGAAGGGAGTTGCCATTCAAGGATAGGCCATAGCGTAAATTCGAACACTCAGAGCGACCGAATCGAACAACAATAAAACATTATTCTTACATCGTTCACTCCGCGTTTTCAAAATACCGACCTCCAGCAGCTACGCACTTCTGAAGCCTTTCAACGAGGTTCACGCGCATCCTTCGGATCATCTCCGCATCGATACCACGACACACGTTGGTTATGCGGAATCTCAAATCAGCCTGATCCGCCGGATGTGTGAAGTAAACATTTTCCTTGACATGAGCCCACATGAAAAAGTCAACTGGGCTAAGGTCCGGAGACCGAGGAGGCCATTCTACAGGACCGTGCAGACCGATCCACTTGGCCCCAAACTTACCATCGAGCCAGTTACGTACCGTACACAAGTTATGATGAGGGGCTCTGTCGTGTTGGAACCAGATTGATGGCATGATCTCCGGTGGCATCTTCTCCAGCCAGCTTCCAACAGTGTTCTGCAAAAACTGCAAGTACCTATCGCCGTTCATTGGTTCATCGTAGAACACTGGCCCGATGATGAAGTCGCACCAGATGCCGCACCAAACGTTCACAGACCACTTGCTTTGCGTGGGTCTTGCCTGATCAACTGGCATAAGGTGCTGGTCATGAGGTGACCAGTACTGAAGGTTGTTGGAGTGGACCACATCATCGCTTGTGAATTTTGCTTCAGATGTCCACATCACCTTGCTGAAGAAGGAAGCATCATCATCCTGTTCAGGAAGTCAGAACAGATAATGGGTATTATATTTGACTGTCAACTAGTGAAAACCTTTGCAATTATACTTGATTATATTGGAAATCTAGAAATGGATTTTAACCATTGTGTCAATTAACTTTTGTAATTGTGTTGATGTACGTTACATGTTATGTTTAGACTAGTGCATGATTGCAGAATTGTTAGAATAATTGTTCGGTTGTGGCATCATTGTTTGATGGATGTGACATGCATAGAATGGAATGTATATAAAGCAGTGTTTCAATTATACAATTAACTCATTGGTTAAAATGTATCGAGTGATTGACACGACAACCATCTCTGACATGTCGAAGATATTCATCAAGCAAGCATGCCTGCATCACTAAGAGCCAGTTACAGAAGTCTTCCCTCTGCAGGTAGTCAAAATCGGCTGGCTGCATACTCTTCTTCAGGTTCACATGGTAGGGCACGTAGTTGTGTCTGTGCAGGATTCGGTCAACAGATCCTGCCGAGATGCCGCTCTGTACAGCGATGGCTCTTCGGCTTGCGTGCGGATGCATACTTACATAAGCCAATACATCAGCTTCTGTCGTTTCTGCTGTTGCAGTTCTAGGTCTTCCTGTTCTGGGTGCTGCTTTAAATCCTCCTGTCTCTCTCAGTCTAGCAACAACATTTGAAATGGTGTTGTGTTTTGGGTGCCTCAAACCAGGAAACCTTTCAGCATAAAGTCGCTCGGTTTTTCTAGCGTTTCTCCCACATTCTCCATACAGTAGAACCATCTCTAACATTTCCGCATTGGTAAACGATGAAACGGTCTCATGGACGGTAACTGGTTGAAGAACCAATGGGCCAGAAGGGCCCGTTTGGGTCGCTGCCATAATACGAAAAGTACAGATTTAACAGCTACACTTGCAGGTGGTTATTGCTAATTCCATGTTACCGGATTGTTCGTTTTTTACTTCCAGCTTTGTGTCTTGGTACGACATTAGGCGCCGGAATGTCGGAAAATACCTTTACCACTCTTGCCTTTACTGGGACCTGCACGATTGAAGTTGCAGTCTTGAATCATTGCTTGAATGGAGTGTAATTCGTAACGGCGCTTCAGCCAATGTCCGAACTCCCATTGCGCAAGATAGCGTGCGCACCACGGGCGCGAAATTCAAATAATTTTTTTCTAACCCATGTTCAGCCTATGGGGCGTGATCTTCTACCAGCTAAATAACGCGCCACGCCCCTTCAACCAATCGTCTCCGTCCACTCGTATTTGGACCCCTTTCATTGGTTGATCGGCCGGACGGCCCGATCAATATTGATAAAGCCAATTTTTATGTTGTTTTGATAATCATTATAAGTTTCCCGGGTAACATCACAAACTGCAAACTGAAGTGGTTTTAATTTTGCCAACGATGTATTCGGCATCATTACATGGGGATTCGGATTTTTCTCGTTTAGCGAAATTGGAAATTTTGCGTCAGATAGGCAAGGGAATGTTCAGCGTTGTTTATTTGGCGAAAAGCCGTAGGACTGGTGAGAAAGTTGCACTTAAAACGGTTCAGGTATAACCGTATAACCATAATAAAATTATGAGAATGTAAAAAAAAAAAAATTAAATATAAACAAAATGAAGTATAATCTCAAATATTGTTCTAGGTATTTGCAATGACAGATCCCAAAGCAAGACAAGATTGCATTAAGGAAATCAGTCTGCTGCAAGTGGGCATACACCAAAAATATATTTATTTCACTAAAATTAATTGATAGCAACATAATTGTAGCTTTAGTCATATTGTATATAAAACAACTGTTTATATTGTCTTACCACATGACACTTTTAATTCCATGCACTATTTTTCAGCAACTTGATCACCCAAACATTGTAAGGTACTTGGCATCTTTCATTGAATCAAACGAACTTCACATAGTTCTTGAACTATGCAACGGTGGCGATTTATCCCACATGATCAGGGTAATTTGGTTTAAAAATTATAATGTTAACATGTAAAACGGTCATTTCCACATTTGTTTTCAATAAGTACTTCAAGGAAAACACTCAACTAGTCCCAGAACCGACAATATGGAAATTCTTTGTGCAAATTTGTAGGGCCTTGGATCACATGCATTCCAAAAGAATAATGCACAGAGGTTAATTAAGCTATTTGTATGTCCATTGAGACTATATTCCATCGGACTGTACTTTCATTTCTCACACAGATATAAAGCCAGCTAACATATTTATTACATTTACGGACACAGTTAAGTTGGGTGATTTGGGATTGGCAAGATACTTCAGTTCTAAAACCACTGCAGCAAAATCCTTGGGTACAATGCACAAGTTATTAACGAAAATAACATGAACAAGCAATAAATACATTTCTTTTTAAATGCCTTTAAGTGGGGACACCATATTACATGTCTCCGGAAAGAATTAAAGAAGAACCATACGACTTCAAATCGGACATATGGTCTCTAGGCTGCCTCATGTATGAAGTAAGTACGAAACCAATCTTTCACCCACTTCACCATATCTAATTACCCAGTTTTTCAATATGCAGATGGCCGTGTTGCAGACACCATTTCACTGCGAGAAAATGAACTTCCATTTTCTATGCCAGAGAATTGAAATTTGCGATTACCCACCACTGCCATCAGATCTATATTCAGACCAAGTTAGCCAATCATTTGTAGTAGTTGTTTATAGTAATCGTATGAAAAATGACAATGCAATCTATGTCTATTTCAGGTCCAAAAGGTAATAAATGACTGCATTTGTCCAAATCCTATTGATCGTCCAGACATAGGAGACCTTCTTTTGCTAGCAAACAAAATGCATGACAGCTACCAAACTTGCCGCAGCGCGCAGGAAAGTTAAATTCTCGCACCGATTGCATAATCTGCAAAATACTGTACTCACTTTTGAAATTACCTAAAATGTATACTCATTTCTTGTTATCACTTTAAATAAATGTGAACTGTTCAAATTGGAGCTGGATGGAATTCTAATTAATGCTACATTATAAATTTCAAAAATTGGCTTACATTTTTATTGAATGTGACACACCTGCATCAGATGTCATACATTTCAAATGGAGGTGTCCATGGCCTCAGCATCGTGTTTCTTTACAATAGTTTCTTCGACGTGAATCGGAATCACCTTAGTTGTCAAAACTGCAGTTGAGCCACGTTTAAAGCGATATTTGCCTTGTCTGAATTCAAAACAAAATATAAATATACACAACTCAATAAATTCTTGATCAAGGTGTGGAAATAAAATACAATCATTACCTTTCACCCTTGATGTTAGCAACATAGTACGGCTTCTTGTACTCTGTACTATCCTTGGTGATCACACAAATGTCCACATTGCTTCCTGACCCCAGATCGTTGAAAATACCAGCAGACACTGAATCTCTAACCAGTTCCTTTGCTTCAGCCAACTGGAATTATTTTAAAACAATGTTCTCATGTTGCATCATTCAAAAATCATTCATTTTTACAAGCTTTTTACCTCCATATCTTTCTTCCAGCGGCACTCCAATATAGACATTGCAGCCAATGAGCCGGAACCCATGGTCACATAAGGTAGTTGATTGGATGACCCATGAGGATAGATTTGAAACAGGTGAGGTCCTGTTAAATCAACTCCACCAAGGATCAAAGCTGCTCCAACGTAGCCTTGGTATCTAGATAAGTTAGTAATATACATCAAAATTCAAACATTTCCAAAGAAATTGTTCGGTGATCAAAGATTGGCCAGTCGTACTTGAATAACATTTGAGAAATGAGCCTATTGGCAGCATGCAGTCTTGCAGGTCTTCCTGTTGCAAGACGGTGCAGTTCAAGCTGAGAAGAAATCATTTTGGTTGTCTTCTCAGTGTCTGCAGCTGTGCCAGCACCACAACAACTAAAATGGAAATTATGTTAGCCATCTTGTGGCTTAGAACAAGAATATAATTCATTTATATTAAATTGTTTACTAAATGTTTGGTGCGATGTAATGTATTTTCTCGCAATCTTTTTCAGCCACAATATTGCCCTCTGTAGCTCTAGTGTCTGCTCCTAATATCACGCCATCCTGCAATTAAATAATATTTTTAATAAAATCCCACCAGTCTTGTATTTTATAAACCTAGCTACATACCTTGAAAACAATTCCAATAATTGTAGTTCCAGTTTTCACCGCTTTTGGCATTGCAAATCCTTTCTCCGCCAAAAATGCATTTCTGAAAACACAATTAACATGTATTTTATTTAAAGAACTTTTAAACGTTATTGCTGTTTTATTTGAGAAAAGCCGATCGCGATGAAAACGTCGTTTAAAATTTTGTTCTGTCCCGTCCCATTATGCACTCCTTGATTATGCTGCGTCATCTCGTAAACAGTTGAAACGACAAAACAAGAAACGTGGAAAATATAATATTTGCAACAAATAGTTACAGGATAACTGCGCGAAAGTTTCTAGAAAGACGAATATGCAATAATCAAATTACCGTCGGCAATTTTCGAAAGAAAAGCCGCCTGTTGACGGAATCTCTGCGAGTGTAGACGCCATCTTTGTCTTTTAGTGTTGCCAACACGCAACCCTCAAAAACAGTACATTTATTAGAGCTAATCGAGTCAATCGAGATACAAATGGCAAGTCATTACACAAAAATCAAACTTGCGCAATTGATTGACCATTTCGGCAGATGCCTTAATATCCTTTCTCTTTATCCTGGTGAAACCAGTGAAACGAATGTATGTTATTATTCTACGATGCCGGCAACACTTCGTTACAAGTAGATGGGCGTGGCCCCGATCAACGCATATCGATATATCGCGATAACACTCGTCCCGCGAATTTTGATTTCAATAAAATTGCTGTCAAAATGAGAAACAGTATATTTCTTGAATAGTGTTCAGTAAATAGATGCAAACGAATTCGAAAATATGAAGTTCCAAAGACTGCGAGATACGCAGAAGCTCACATTTATAATAATTGTCAATGTAGAACACATGGACAAAATTATATGGCAGCCCAAAAAAAGTTCTATTCTCAAATAATGTGATCACAATAAATTAAAACTCCTTCGTATTGATGCTTTTCACTACTGCAACGCAGTTGTTGTAAATGAAATCAATTACACGTTGGAGTTGGGGGGGATGTTACTGCATTTCCACGCCATTTTGTCCATATACACCCGTGTTTTGCACAAGTCATTTATCATTTATGTGCAAGGTTAAACAATTATTGTGTAACTCTAAAAACTTCACCTTGAAAATGTGCTGACAAAGATGGTATACACAGTAAATACAATTGACCTTTTATTTCATTTCCATGTCATTTCACAATATGTGATTACAAAACATACTCATTTATTATTACAGGGGAAAATGACACATGCACGACTATATATATGTTTGTAGGTAGTGAAATAAGGATATTTATCAGGTACATGCAAGAGGTACATGCAGGTTGTAAAAACTTGTTCACTTTAGAGGAAACTTTACTCTTCACAGTAGTATACAATTAAGTACAATGCCGGATATCCGCCATCCATCTTTAATTACAAAACTGCATATATTAAATCCCATATAAGAGTAAATACTGTACCTATATGATCTGCAGTAAAACACAATGACGGAAATTTCCAAGCCATGCACAAGTCTAGGACAAGATGTAGTATAATTTAACCATTACCCAAATTTTGAATTTGTCACACAGCTTCGACACGGATTCTTTGACACAAAATAATGGTTTAATAACCTTTATGCCAGACATTGCATGCTGTAAAGCTACTTGACATTTGCTTGACATACAATATGTACCTACTCTCAAAAAATGCTACTACCGATATAAAATAATGTGCATGCAAACTAGTATTTCTGTATGTCCGTGTTCTGTAAATGCAATTGCCCAACATTCTATTAACGAATAAAGAAACAATAACATTATTGGTTCGACTTCCTCGAATTATTACAAGTGATTTTGTATTGCTAGTGAAGCCGACGTCATGAATATTAAAAACCCAATTTATGTCAATACTGGGAAAGTGTTATTATTTATACAGTGTATGTATACATACATCCTTTTTTTCAAACTGTGAATGGCATATACAGCTCTATGTCAATTCATGGTGGCTTAAAGGATATGTATTTCATCATCTTGTTAATAGGCTAAGTTATAAATTACATTGCATTATCATGACAAAAGCTTTATTGCCTAACGACTTTAAATGTCCATTGTGGTGTGTGGGAACGTGACAAAAATAGGTAAACAGTTGGTAAAAACTATAGTGTTGCTATGCGGTAAACAAATATGCTTGCATACGACCCACATTTGGCATTTTTCCAGGTAAAAAAAATCGCAAAACAGATGGACAGTATATAAGTGTTGTCTGTTAAAGGGTTTTTGTGAGAACAGGTGAGAGTGACTTCAAGACTACATAATGAAACAAGGAGTTTTGCTTAATTTCGCCTTGCTATGTGCACTTGTTATCACGTAGGAACATTTTTACAGCATCAGCCATCAATGTGAATAAAGTATAAAAATGGATGTTTTGTAATATAGGGTGTCAAGTTTATCCTGTCCCCCAAAAAGAGGTGAAAGTTGCAAGGATCCTGACGCATGCCCATATGGAGTAGTGAGTGACAATTGTGGCCAATGCAAAGTGTGCGCAAAAGTAAGTATGATATCCAATTATCCTATATGATAATTATATCATTTAATTCTTGCCTTATCGAATTGTTATTAACATTAAAATTGAACCATACAATATTAATGTCAATATACTAACTAGACAGCCATTTATTATTATTACAGCTGAAAATATGGTGTTTGTGAATACTACAATAAAATAATATTATTATCCTGGTTGGTATACTTATTTTTAATGAATTATGTTTGTGTCTGCATTTTGTGCAAATGTCATGTTGACATTTTTTAATGCTTGGTATAGATACTACTTGATTATGATTATACTATTAATATAATGTATTTTATTATGCTATTTTAAAGGGGGACGGAGAACCTTGTGGAGGAATATGGGGTTTAGGAGGCACTTGTGGTCCTCAATTGCGGTGCACAAACCCGAGTCATGGAGGGTCAAAACCTGATCAAAGACCTGGAAAATGCGTTCCTGATTCGACATAACTTATGAAGATGCTGTTGACAAATTATGTTAAATCTGTATTCCATTCATTTCCAAATAGTATTATATTAAATATCAATAATTTCGTGCATTTGTTCATGTGTACAAACTTGAAGGCACTGCCGGATATATATAACTTTTTTTAATGTGTTCTGCATAATTAGACATGTAGTACCTACTACGTATGTATGCAAATTATTGTGGCTTGTATTAAAAGGTTCAAAATACGTCGTATTATGTGGTTGCATGTGCTGTTTTGCAACACTTGACATACCAAACTGAAGTTTCATACCATTTAATTTTGGTCGTTAGGGCAAAATAGTCTGAGTTGTCCACCCAGTGATCATGCCTGAGTCATGCATGTCCATTTGGAACTGAACCTTTTTAACAAGATTTATATTAACTTCACTTCCATGTCTGGTTGTCTCGCACCCTGTCATTGGTTCATTCGCGAATCAAACATGTTTTTGTTTAATAATATACGTGTGCAATCGTCAAGTGTGTGCCAAATTACAGTATGTAAATTGCGGTGCACCAACCCCAAAAAATGCAGGAGAGCGGGCAATCCAAACTTGGAAAATGTGGTGCTTGAACTTGATATTTCAGAGCTGTTTTATTACAACTCGCATGTACATACGCAAAACTGACAAAGAAATATACGTAATGCACTGCTGAAGATGCATTTTATGAAAATACATTTATCCCGGAAAAGAGCTATAAACACAATATTAATATACATTTTTCACTTATTTCAATGACGGATCTTGCAGCTTGGATTCTGTATATGCATGCACATACAATTTCGAAATAATGCATTGAAATATATGCATGGTATCAAATTGGTTTATCAAAATTTATGCAACGATTTTCATTGCATTCAATATCTCACTGCCAAACGGTGATCGTTAATGCAATAGTCAGCATGAATATTACACCAATACACAGATTGTATCGAATGCGTTTGTATATATTGCTTTCATTCCTCAATCACAATTTATTTTGCCATCCACTCAACAACAAATAGGTAGTTTTAATTCGACCCTGACCCTGGTACGTAGTAAGCTATCACTTTTCCTTAAGAGAAAACATGACAAGCAAAATTTACAGAAGCTATATAAATCCCGAGAGTAACCAGGAATCACCAATAAACTTTTGCCTATACATATACACTATCTGCATGCAACTAAGGGATTGAGGATCGCACATTTGCAAAATGAAGGCTATTGTGTTTGGCTTGTCATTATGTGCAATTGCTACCATGTAATTTACCATATAAAATGTCCTCTAAGTGAATGAATCAATGAGCACTTGCTTTGTGAAAGTACCAGTATATTGCATGCAAGGGAAGAATGCAAATTCATACAAAAGCATAGCAACAGTTCACATGTCATTCCATATATTAATGTGTTTCGTGTTCCCTAAAAGTTCTTCTGATTAATAGTGTGAACAGTCTGAGCTGTCGATCGACAAGTGAGGTAAAATGCACCGACCCTGGACCATGTGAGCATGGAACTGCTCATGATATTTGTGGACAGTGCCAAGTGTGTGCTCAAGTAAGTTTACATTTTTTAAGTACATACCTAAATAATTTAAAAATCAAAACTCAGTGTAAAAAATCCGAGGAAGCGTTTTAATTACCCAATGCCAGTTATCTTTTTCTGAAAAGCATATATTAATGTAAATTGTTTGCACTTATTTTCAAGGGCCCTGGAGAACCATGTGGTGGGGTATGGAATCAAGGAGGGACGTGTGGACCAAAATTGAGATGCACGAATCCACCACCAACATCATCAAATAATCAAAGGCCTGGAAAATGTATTGCTGCATAATGATATACTGCATAAATGTAATTTTAGTTTATGTATACGTATAGTAGGTAATAATAAATGGTAGTGTTGTTATAGAAATATTAATGCCTTTTCACACAATTAAAATTAGCAGTTTGAATCAAGCAAAAGTTGATGAATGAAAAACAGTAATACGACGTTTTACAGTGATAATGCAGGAACAAATATTAAATTAATTATTACATATACATGTATACTTGTATACACAATTTGCAGCAATTTCGTACTCATTGCACCACCAACATGGCATTTATGCATGGAACTTAAAGAAAATAATAAAATCAATAAAAAGCAACACGTCCAAATTTTAAAGTAACAATCAATTAGAAAAAAAGCTTACATAAGTCAGGAAATTTCAAATGCATACATATACAGTACAATAAAAATGACAGTAGCAATGGTATAGAAATCGTAGAAAACAGGAATTTAAACTATAAATAGCTCTACATACAAAAGGAAAAAATATACAACTTTTCTCAGAATTCCATTATAGCTTTAGTTTTTTAAACAGGATGTAGTGTACCCGGCCTTGACTGGTATACGTATAGTACGTACAACCACAGAAGGAAACAGCAACACAAGGGCACAGGTTGTTTTTGTAGATGATGAAGATATTAGAAAAACATGGCAGTTGCAGGTTGGCAAAGTTAGGTTTACTTGTTGGAAAGTACTTCTAGATTATTCCTTTAAAGTTGTGTTGTAAAATCCAAATTAAGTACATGCAGTATGTAGTACATCATATAATACATACTTCAACAAATAATTTATTCCAATGTATGGCCAACTATCTCCTTAGAATATTAAAATACTATTTCTTATTGTCTTCAATATTTAAAGGGGAATGTATAAGATTTGTTATTTTCTTTGTTAAGTTGATAGGCTACTATTTGCCTGAAGGAGATGGAACACCATGCAAGGACGCTGGACCTTCCCACGTTATTCGAGTGCCTCCTACATTACTCGTTAAGCAATATGAAGGCAATGAACCCTTAAAGAATAAGTGAAATTGCAATGCCCTTGTAAGGTATAGTGCGTTCTTGACCTACATTGAACTACAGGTATAAATCAGAGAAACGTGGCACCAAAAACAGAAACGCATTGACAGACCTCAAAAAGGCAGATTGTTTTAGAACAGCATACATAGCCTACCTATATATCAAAATGAAGCAAAGCCTCAGTTTGAGTTTAACAATGCTATGCTTCCTCATTGCAATGTAATATGTACAATTATTATTGATATAGTGTAATATGCTAATGCAGGATGGTTATACATAACTAAATTTCTTACATAAAAATTAACCTATAATTTTAATAGTGAATTTTCAAGGCACCATGTTGTAACTAAACTATCCATATGAAAACCACAAAGACGATCAATCGCAATATATTCATTTTCTTTTATTTTAGTGTGAATAGTCTAAACTGCCCTGCTGAATACCAATGTACAGATCCCGGGCCATGCGAACATGGAACAGGACTTGACATGTGTGAACGGTGTCCAGTGTGTGCCCATGTACGTATATATAATAGCCAGAGAAAATCTATCAGAAATGCAACTATACATTTTGTATAAATAAGTTTATATTTTTAGGGAGCTGGAGGATCATGTGGTGGGCTGTGGAATCGAGGTGGAACTTGTGGGCCTAATTTGCGGTGCACTAACCCAGAAAAATCACCTGTACCAAAAGACCAAGAACCAGGAACATGTGTTCCAGCATAGTATAATTTCATCATGTAAAATATAATTAATACAGAAATAAAAAACTTATGCTTGCACAAATTGTAGTTACAAAATTGTTTTTCCATTTATCGCATATGAATCAAACATGTTTGGAAGAAATGTATATCATATAATGAAATTGGAATTGATTAAAAACAGGATATAAAAATCGAAGAAATGCATTGTACGTCACATACATTCAGTATTTTTTTTAAGTAGCCAACAGGAAACTAAGTTTAGTATAAATACTGCATGAACATGTAATGTTACAGACTTGCATTTCATTTCAAAATGAAAGGAAACATCATTTGGAGTTTGGCAGTGCTGTGTGTCCTTGTTGGAGTGTAATATAAGACATTTCTAAATCACAAAGGCTGAATGAATAATTTGGCACTTTCATTATTTCTATTCACAACAATTAGTATATGATTAATCTATTAGAAATTGTATCAAATTTATTCATGTTGTCAGATTTAAGGAGCTATTTTTATGATTGCTTAAATCGAATATATTTATATTTAGAGTAAAAGGTCTGAGTTGCCCAGATTTTTTCGACTTACAATGTGAAGATCCTCGACCCTGCCCATATGGAATTGCAACTGATATGTGCGGACAATGTGAAGAATGTGCCCACGTATGTAAAATATAACATTTGGACAATTTCTACACATAGCCTATACACAAATAAGACAGTTAATTTCTTTTTCATCATTTTAAGGGTCCTGGAGAACCTTGTGGTGGGATTTGGGATCATGGAGGATACTGCGGACCAAAACTGAAATGCTCCAATCCAGACTGGGAAGACCAACAGCCTGGAAAATGTATTCCTGCAGATTAATATACTTGATTAACTGTTTCAATAAGCAAATTTCAGTGTTTTGATTCGTTGTATTTTCATATGTATATACCTATACAATAAAGAAATAGTGTTCCATACTCTCGTGCCAAGTAAGCTATAACAGAAAACACTGTACAAGAAATACTATAGTACATGTTACAGACTTAATCTTAATATTTCAGAATGAAAGGAAACATCTTTTGCAATTTAGCAGTGATCCGTGTATTTTCAGGAGTGTAATAGTACTATACGAATTATATAGCCTATCATAAATGTTACAAGGGCTGGATGAACAATTTGGCACTTTCATATAGAATAATCCAAAACAATTAGTCTGTTTAATATTTTAGAAATGTATTCAATTTATTCATATATAGAGGTGGTGGAAGAGCAACGGTGGAGGGTTTTAAGAAACTTAATTGAATGTTGCCCACATTTTATAGTCTGCTGACACGCTTTTATAATGATCAAACCACTATTACAATGGATACACACATAAGTATCAGAGGGATCAAGAACCAGGAATACGCGTTCCAGCAATTAAAAAACTTATGCTTGCATAAATTTTGGTTGTTATTCAATTTATCGCATAATTAAAGCATGTTCGGAAGAAATGTACAGGTATCGAATGAACAGGATCTGCACGGTTTAGATAAACAACTAAATCGCAGAACAATGACGTCACATGCATTAATCATTCTTCCAAGTAGACAAAAACAAAAAAACAAAACTGGTATATAAATACTGAGCATGAAATGTTACAGACTTACATAATTTCAGAATGAAAGGAAACATCATTTGGAGTTTGGCAGTGCTGTGTGTCCTTGTTGGAGTGTAATATAAACATGCTAAGGATAAATGAATAATTTTGCACTTTCATTAGTTGAATTTATGCAATTATTTTATATATTTTTAGAGTGAAAGGTCTCAGTTGCCCGCAACCGAAGCCTGGCCAAATAGATAGATGTCCTGATCCTGGGCCATGCCCATATGGAACTGCACCTGATATGTGCGGACGATGTGCAGTGTGTGCCCACGTATGTAACATTGCATTTGCATGTACAATTTCTACACATATATACTGTACAACTAAGACAGTTCATTTATTTTTCATCATTAAGGGTCTTGGACAACCTTGTGGTGGGATTTGGGATCATGGAGGACGCTGCGGACCAAATCTGAAATGCTCCAATCCTGACTGGAAAGACCAAAATCCTGGAAAATGTATTCCTGACAGTACTTGATTCACCATTTCAACAAAAGCGAGTCCAGTGTTCGGATTCTTTGTATTTTCGTACGCATACATACAATAAAGAAATAGTGCTCCATACTATATATATAGTACTTTATTCAATATTTATTTGAAATCGAAGTAAACTGAGTGCATGAAATCGCAATATTATTCTCACGTCACATTTGGCATTATTCCAAGTATATATAGGCAAACAGGAAACACTGTACTAGTATAAAAACACTGAACATGAAATACACATGTTATACAGTCTTACAACAATCTTAATATTTCAGAATGAAAGGAAACATCATTTGCAGTTTGGCGGTGATATGTGTATTTTTTGGAGTGTAATATACCAATTCATATATTATCTTGCAAAGGCTGGATGAATAATTTGGCACTTTGATTAGCTGAATTATCCAAAACAATTTGAATGCTTACAGCTATTATAATATATATACCTACCTATATATTTTATAGAGTGAAAGGTCTCAGTTGTCCAGATTTCGAGCCTGGCGAAATATGTCCTGATCCTGGACCCTGCCCATATGGAACTGCACCCGATATGTGTTACCAATGTGACGAGTGTGCCAAGGTATGTAAAAATAAGAGAGCGCGCAAATATACTCCACAAACAGCTAAATGACTAATTCTTTTTCATTACTTTAAGGGCCCTGGTGAACCTTGTGGTGGGATTTGGAATCATGGAGGAACCTGCGGACCAAAGCTGAGCTGCACTAATCCAGATCCAGCAGATTATGATAATCAAGACCCTGGGGAATGTGTTCCTGAATATTAATATTATACTTGATTCACTTGTTTCAATAAACCATAGAATTAACTAATCCAGAGATCGGATTATCTGTAAATTGATGCATATAATAAAATAAATATTGATCCATCCTATAATAGTGTTTCATTCTATTTTTATCGTCATTTAACTACAATTCACTACAAATGTGTTATTCTGAGCTCTGAACTCTAAAAACACAAAAGATTGAACAGAAAATTCTGTTGAGCACAAAATACAAATTCTCAAAATATCAACTAAAAAGTTAATTATTTTTCACTAGTTAATTTTTGTGTCATGGGGATCGAACCTTGCGAATTATAAAGAGTGTGAAGTTTAAAATATTTGGGGAAGCTTAAAATAGTTCTGCATAGCTGCAAAACGTACAGAAATATGAATGAAGTACATAAATATATGTAAGTATTTTGTCCTGTTTAAATTACGCACATATATTTTTAACTCATTGTGGCATTTCTTAGCAATGAACTCTTTTTCAACAACAAGTTGTATAAAATAATAAAAACAGAAATACAAAAGGATTTCCGACTGCTTTTCCTTCCCTTGTTTTTCTCATTTACAATATGCCTCGCCTTACGTATATATAACCATATGGCTCATAAAATGAATTTGCTCTATAACCTTGTAGCCATCATTAAACAGTTGGTCTAAGTATATTTACAAAACGAATGACAAATAAAAAACATGTTGCAAGTGTATAGTTGCATAAAAATTACACTTTGTTTTTAATTAGACTATGCAGGAATTTCAATAACGCACCAACACCTATTATGTATAATTACTAGCGATATTACATATAATTTAGGTTATACATAACCAAATTGATAAAATATTATCAGTGCAATAATGTATCTATAGAAACACAATAAACTGAGTTCAGATAACTTTGCTATACATGAGTATAGATAGAACCATAAAAATTAATTGCAACATGCATGACCAAGAATACAGTAATAAAAACAAAATGAATAATCGTTGATAAAAATTCCATCAGCAAATGATATATAGGTTATGATACATGGTGGGAAATTATATGTATATGTATACAATTCCATATTTGTTATAGAAATTCCTAGTTACTTTATACATATAGGAAACAATACGATTATAAAAGCTGTTGGTATGGTATATGAAAGAAAGAACCACTTCAAAAATGGCCAGATAGCAACTGTTTGATAACACAGATTGTCGCCAAAGAAACCAAATTACACTTTGCAAAACCAGAATGAAGCAAGGTGTCATTTTCATTGCAGCGGTCATAATATGTGCTCACCTAGCCATGTAAATATACAAATGTTTTACCTCACAAAGTATGAATGGTTTAGAAAATTGTCATCTTAATTAATTGTTTTAGAATTGCTGGTCTAAGTTGTGGCAGGCCTCAAGATAAAAAATGCGTAGATCCAGGACCATGTGCATATGGAACTATGAGTGACATATGTGGTCACTGCCAAGTTTGCGCCAAAGTAAGAAATATTTTCTTAATAAGCAACAAAATATTGTGATTCACGCTCATTACATATGAACGTTTACTATGAAGGGTCCTGGAGAAACGTGTGGAGGAATTTGGAATCATGGAGGTACATGTGGAACCAATTTGCGTTGCACAAATCCACCCAGCAACGACCACCGTAAACAAAAAGCTGGAAACTGCGTTGCTGATCGACCAATATACCCGTAAAACTAATATCAAGAATTCCGTATCATAGATTTAAGCCTGTTCTATATTTAATACAATACTATGAGAAATGAATGTTCAATTCATATGAGAATATACATAACTACGTACATCCGACAAAAATTGATGTATTCGTACTATATATAAGTGAGCACTTTAAGGTGAAACATCAAACCAGTATTAGGGTAGTGATTCGGAATCCAGAGGACTTTTCCAATAAGACTGTGTCGGTTTCATGCAGATCGGTGCACTCCGATGGTCCGTTTTTCGCGCCTAAACGATAACAGCTAAACGTAATAAAATTTCACTTTGAAGGCCTCCACTAAAAGTCGAATATCTCCTAAACCGTGATAGCAGTGTCAATTCCGATGACAGATTT